>MU105991.1:0-151653 GCA_012274485.2 Sinapis alba | reverse complement strand
CATTCATCTATCACCCTAACTCCCATTATGATCTATCAACCTAACTCACAAACAGGGTCTAACCAAACCCTAGTTCCAACATAAAGAATGCTGAGATCAATAGAACAGATCTGGGATCGAATCACCTCACCTTAGATTTAGATCTGGATCTAGATCTAGAGATCTGGATCTAGATCTAGAGATCTGGAACGGTGAGATCCGGATCTAGATATGGAACTGAAAGATCTGGATCCATGGAATCCATAACTCCCGCCAGTTACCTCTCGGCCACCACTACCACCACACGGGAGACAACCACACGGACGACCACCACACACGACCACCGGCGGCTTGGCTTGCTCCTGAGACGTCTCACAGAAAAGGAAGAGAAAAAGATCTAACCGGGAGAGAGGAGAGAAGAGAGAGAGGCGTGAGAGAAGAAGAGAAAAGGGAGAAGAGAAGCTTGACGGCTAGGGCTTTTGGTCTCCGAGAATTCTCTGCAGAGCTCCGCTTCAGATTTGTGATCGGGAAAAAGAGAGAAGGAGGCTGCCTATTTATAAGAAATGAAAGGGAACCCTAGGTTTTTAGACAAACGGGCCATAGACAGGCCCGTTTCCTTTAAAAAAAAATTGGGCCAGGTTTTGGGATGTTACAAAAACAATCTATAGCTGAGAAAAAGTTCATCGTCCACAAAAGAGAGCTAATAGCCTCTAGAACATTCATCATCCATGCACCCTCTTTAAATAATCTAGGCAGAACAGCCATTCCAGAACCATACTAGAAATCCTATTATTCCGATTCGCATTAACTTATCATTTAGTCACTTTCTTTCATTTTATTTTTGAAACACCGTCACTTTCTTTCAATTATTGCAATTTCTTTAGAGATAGTAATAAAAAAAAAACAATGCCAGAAAGGGACTGTTTCGCTGGTCAAATTTCGTAAAAACAGCACATATATTTATTTTTGTTACAAAAAAGAGAATATTCCAAGCACCTGATTTTGAAGTCGATGTACGGATTATTTTATATCAAACAATGATCGTGCTTTGTAATGTCCCAAGTAGGAAATCGTTTTATGTTCTACAAACAACAAAGAAAAAAAAAACTAGATCACTATTCATTTTCTTCGTTTACCAATATCATATAGTAATATGCATGTCTACGTTGTAACTTGCAAGCCACCAAAAGAAACTTCGATTTGTAAAATATAAAACTCGACGAAGGAATATTAATAGTATATGATAAAGAGAAGGTTGGGCAATAAAAACCAAACACAGGTTCGTATAACTCAACTCCAAAACCAAGACGATCGCCACGATATCAACTTAGCAAACATGGCCGTTTCCAAAGTCCAAAACAATGCAGTGCACGAGCTCGTCGATCCGAGTCTAGGATTCGCAAAGGATCCAGAAGTGAAGAGGAGTATGACATCGGTGGCTGAGCTTGCGTTCCGATGTTTGCAACAGGAGAGGGAAGGTAGGCCAGCGATGGATGAGATCGTGGAGATTTTGAAAGGGATCAAGGGGGAGAATCGCGAGACGCCACCACCGGATGTGGTGGATATTGAGGTAAGCGGAGAAGATGACGTTGGATTGTTGAGGCATAGTGTTCCTCCGCCAGTGTCGCCGGATACTGATAAGTGGACTAGCCGTTCATTTTGAGAGATTGTATAATTAGGCCTCTTCCCTCGATGGTATGTAGTAATATTTACACTGGTAAGTGGTTCTTGGACTTCTTTATTAGTTTTTATTTTAATTTGTCAAAAACGACTTCTTTATCTATTTATTTTATTTTTTTTGCTCGTCTGTATCAAAGGGACCTATTAGGTTTATGTTTTAACGGTAAGAAGATTTGTATCTTTCTTTTTTAACAATGAAATCCTCATGTATAATCATCTAAAACAATAATCCTCATATATAAAATCACCAACAAATACTATGATTTATCGATTTTTTCCTGCCTTATACCAAACACATTACATATCACACTTAATTCTGATTGATCGTAATTTTTTTGGTGACCGATACACAACTCCATAATAAACCGTGACATGGAGTGTTTGATTTCAAGTGAACAAAAACTAAATCAAACTGTAATAATTGATTCTTGGACCAAAAAGTTACATCATATGATTTGTTGATGAGTTGGCTTTCTCAATATTATTTTGTGACTTTAACTTATATTATTATAATCTTATGAAATGATATCTATTAAGTGTCTGGTTTATAAATGTGGCTTATTTGTAACATAGTATTAGCACCCCATCTTGTAGAATACCGATTGCCTACAATTACTGCATATTTCATGTTTTGTCCATGGGTCAGTCAAATAATCAATATGAAAAGAAGGGTAGTAGTTAAATCTTTTACAATTAGCTGATCTTGGGTAAGATGCTGAAAATTCATGAGTTATTATTCTATACTTGAATAGATGAACAGTTTCCATTCTTTTAGTTGGCTATTTATTAATCAGAAGTCAAACGAAAATAATACTCCTCCAAATCATATAATGGAGAATATGGTTTTACTGGGTCTAAAAGATCTACATTTCAAAAACAAACAAGTATCTTTTATTATAAATCTTTACAAACTTACTTGATCATAATTACACAACTCAACATGATTCAACACATGTTGATCAAGTTTCCTAGTTCTCTCAGCTATGAAACTCCAAAACTTTTATGTTTCTCTCTAACAATTACCACCTCAAAGTAAACCCCAAAACTAGGTAAAAATCAATATATTATATTATATAATATTTTTCTATTATTTAATATATATTATTTATTATGTTTTAGCATCACAAAATCTTTTAATTTGTGATCTAATAATATTTTCTATTGTTTATTTTATCAATTAAACATATGAACATATATATTCCACATCATTGCATGTTGATGTTTTCTTTTTATTCTTCTGAAGTGTGTGTCACACATCATTCTCTATGTATATCTCATGTACACGAACCAAACTCCACCATTGCAGTAGCCTGTTAAACTCCAAATTCTTGAACTTATAACTATAATTACTAGTCGGATAGAGTAGAGGTGCACCCGGACAAGCTGAAGCTGGACGAGGGTGAATTGGAGTTGGAGAAAGCATACACTGAGTAGTGAGACAAACCTGAGCTGTGCGATGGAGATAGAGCCGTTTGGGTGAAATTAAAGAAAAAGAAAAGGAGGATGATACATTTGAAGTCAAACTCGACAAATGAGACCAGATTGTTCATCTAACCATACATGAAAATAATTCAATCAAGTCAGAATGGTGGCTGATCGAGCTCAAACTGAAGATGGGAAAACAAGGTTTCAGTGGCCCAAAATGAGTTTGGCCACCAGAAAAAAATCTACTTGTTTTGGGGAGAGGACCAACAACACGAGTAAGAGTCAAAGCCCATCAAGATGCAGTCCAACACTTAGTCTATTTTGTGCATAAGAAAGAAAAGAAAAGAAAAAAAAAATCAGATTATTGATTTAATCTTTTTTATGATTTGTAATTAAGTTATGTAAATCAAGAACAAATTAGATTAAGATTAGACCAAATAAACCAATTCAAATTGGGCAATTCTCTTAAATAGCCTTTTTTAAGTTTTTGTCACAAAAATAGCCCTCAAAAAATAAAATGACTAAAATAGACTTTTTTTTTTTGAAAATTTGATTTTTTTTTTTTGAAATTTGAAATTTGAAACCCTAACCCCAAACTCACCCCTTAACTCTAAACCCTAAAGTCCAAATTAGTTAACCCTAGGGGTATAAATGCATAAAAATGAATTTTTTAGCTTCTAAAAAAAACATTTTGGTCATTTTCTTCCTTAAAAACTATTTTTGTGACAAACAAACTAAAAAGAGCTATCTAAGAGAATTTCTCATTCAAATTAGGAATAGGATTTCCTAAACTATTTCAGTTTTAGGTTTTGGATTTTCTCGTGGACAAGAAAAAAGGTTTTGGATTTTCTTTGCTTTATGAGTCAATATGCTTCTTTAGTTAATGTTGGGATTGTGAAATCACATGTCCAACTCTTTACTATTTGATTAGTACGATATTATCCACTTTAAGCCTAATTGGCTTGACCCGCATGGATTTACTTTTAGTTTCTTTTCCAGAAGATTTCGTATTAATTAGAGTTGAACATCTCTTTATATATTAGACACTCTCTACTCTCTGTCTAATTCTCCAATATGAGACTTAGTTTGTCATCTCACACTTACGTATTACAAGCTGAGTTTTAAGATTAACTATTTATCAAAAAAACTTTTAAGCGATTTGCTTGTTTTGTCTCTATTGTTTTCTCTGCTCGGCACAAAAACATTGCTCAATCATATTAGGAAGAAGAATCTTCCGTGATCCATCCTAAATATCATGCATGGTTAACTTGTGTCTCATGAATAGCAACATATCACTAAAACAATCTATAGCTGAGAAAAAGTTCATCGTCCACAAAAGAGAGCTAATAGCCTCTAGAACATTCATCATCCACCTTCTTCAAATAATCTAGGCAGAACAGCCATTCCAGAACCATACCAGAAATCTTATTATTGCGATTCGCATTAACTTATCATTTAGTCACTTTCTTTCATTTTATTTTTGAAACACCGTCACTTTCTTTCAATTATTGCAATTTCTTTATAGATTGTAATTAAAAAACAACAATGCCAGAAAGGGACTGTTTCGCTGGTCAAATTTCGTAAAAACAGCACATATATTTATTTTTGTTACAAAAAAGAGAATATTCCAAGTACCTGATTTTGAAGTCGATGTACGGATTATTATATATCAAACAATGATCGTGCTTTGTAATGTCCCAAGTAGGAAATCGTTTTATGTTCTACAAACAACAAAGAAAAAAAAAACTAGATCACTATTCATTTTCGTCGTTTACCAATATCATATAAATAATATGCATGTCTACGTTGTAACTTGTAAGCCCAAAAATTCCCAAAGAAACTTCCGATTTGTAAAATATAAAACTCGACAAAGGAATATTAATAGTATATGATAAAGACAAGGTTAGTCAATAAAAACCAAACACAGGTTCGTTTTACTCAACTCCAAAACCAAGACATTCACCAATTCTTTCATATCTTCTTCTTCTTCACCATTTCCCTAAATTGCCACCCGACACAATGATCGATCTGTTTCTATCTCCGACAAAATCAATGTTCCATATAATCATCATATGGATGCTCTTTGTGATACCTTCTTTTGTTTTCTCAGCTGATGATGAGCTTCACAGACTCTGCAGTCAACCGTTTAGCTGCGGCAATCAAAGGGGTCTCTTGTATCCTTTCTGGATATCTGGCAGAGAAGACTGTGGCCACCCTGAGTTCAAAGTCGATTGTAGTGGTGGATTCGCAGAGCTTAGTATCTCCTCCGTGAAGTATAGAATCTTAGAGGCGAACTATGACTCTGGTATCATACGACTTACAAGATCGGACTATATCGGCAATCTTTGTCCTAAAGATCCTTTAAATGCGCAATTCAACCAAAGTGTCCTTCCACTTGCTCCTACCACTGAGCTGCTAACAATTTATTACAAGTGCCGCCAAGACTTTTCACAGTATGTTCCTACTTATTTTGGAGCCCTTGCTTGTGGTGGTGATGATGATGATGATGATGATGATGATGAGGATGATGATGACGATGATGATGATGATGATGATGGTGACGACGATGATGATAAAAGAAATTATTATGTGACGAGAAACCTCTCGTCCCCTCTACTTCAAGGGATTAGTCCCGTTTTAACCAACCTCAGCGTATTTTGCGATAAAAGCGTCAGTATTCCTGCGTCTGGACCCGCGCTGAACACGCTACAGTCGACTCCAAGTACAGATAATCTAAAGAAGGCTCTTGAAGAAGGTTTCGAGTTTGGACTTAACCAAGATTGTTCGACGTGCTTAACCTCTGGGGGTGCTTGTGGGTTTAATCGGAACTCAAGTGGATTCACCTGCTACATGGACGACCCCAATAGCCGTACTAGAAACAACCGTAACCGTACTGGAGACAACGGTAAGATTTCTTGCCTACATGTTCAAATTTATATGTCTTTCACAAGTACCACCGTTTGTCCCCTACCCCAACTCCCCCATCCACCGACCGACTTTCACAGTTCTTATTACGATTTTGGCGGAAAAACCCGACTTTACAGTTTTGGTGGAAAAAACGATTTTACGGTTTTAACGAAAAACACGTTTATGAAAAAAAATATGATGAAACTTTAATAGAAAAACAACATATAATAGATTTGTAGATACCCATGGATAATTACCCTACTGGGTTTACCCAAATTAAAATACTCTAAATTATTAACCCATAATGAACCCAGTTATTTATTGAAGGTAAAAATCCAGCCCATTGCTTATGGGTTTGGGTAAACTCATGGGTAATTATCCCTGCTTTTTTTTTTTTTTTTTTTTTGTCACGAAATTATCCCTGCTAATATCCCTAGTTCTTGTATTAAGATCGAACTTACCTTGTTTGTTTTCTTATGGTGCCATTACATTAATGTAGGTCTCTCCACTGGAGCCATAGCAGGTACTTACCATTCTCCTGTTGTTTTGAAAAACTTGATTTGCCTGATTTGATTACCATTTACTATATGCATCACAACACCAGTCATTATGAAAGCCTTGTTTTTTTCCTCTGTCTCTAGGAATCGGGATTGCTTCTGTATTAGTGCTGTTATTTCTGATAGCCGGATGCGCGCTCTGTCTAATCAGACGGCGGAAGATACAAGCAGCTCAAAACAAAAGCAAAGACTTTCCAATAACATCTTATTCAAGCGAAGAAGCCTCAACCTATCCTGCTCCCAAAACAATCTCAAGCCATCCAACTCCCAAAACAATCTCAACCCATACCAATCACGCTCTTATCCCCCCAATCTCTAACATCACAAACGCAAGCACCTACTTTGGAGTTCAAGTCTTCAGTTACGAAGAACTTGAGGAAGCCACTGAGAATTTCTCTAGAGAGCTCGGCGATGGCGGCTTCGGTACTGTCTACTACGGTAAGAAACACCGAGTCTTCAAATCTCACTTCAAAATATTTACATTTTAATCAAACATCTTTGGCGATATTTTAAAAGGTGTGTTGAAAGATGGACGAGCTGTAGCAGTGAAACGACTATATGAAAAATCTCTTCAACGCGTTGAACAGTTCAAAAACGAGATCGACATCTTGAAAACTATGAAGCATCCGAATCTCGTGATACTCTACGGATGCACGTCAAGACACAGCAGCGAGCTTTTGCTCGTCTACGAGTATATCTCAAATGGAACTCTGGCCGATCATCTTCACGGTGATCGTGCTGAAACTCGTCCTCTTTGTTGGTCAATTCGTCTAAACATTGCGTTCGAAACAGCAAGTGCTTTATCATTCCTCCACAAATCAGGTAAAACAACTAAATCTAATATCAATGTGAACCTTGGACTAAAACTCACATGATTTAGGCGCCAAAAAAATTTATATATGAGTTTAAAGTAGGCATGGGCGTTCGGGTACCCGTTGGCGTTCAGATTTCGATTCATTTTTATAACACCTCTTAGGTTCATTCTAGTAAATTTGCAAGTACGGATCGGGTTCGGATATAACACATCGGGTTCGGATCGATTTTGTATCACATCCTAGAACCCATAAAGTAACCATATATAATTCGGATTCATGTTATATCATATCGGTTTTGATATACCCGAAATAAAATCTAAAATTTAAAAGCATATCAGAATAATATCCTATGGTGTAAAATCAACTTGCTTCTTTACTTAAGCGGTATACAAGTTGACTTTTAAGATTAACCACACTAATCCAAAAAACAACAACAATGAAAGGCACTTGCTGCTGGTCAAATTTCGTAAAAACAGAACATATATTTAATTTTCTACAAAAAAAAAAAAAAAAAAGAGAATATCCCAAGCACCTGATTTCGAAGTCGTTGTACGGATTTCAGTAAGAATCGTGCTTCCATTCTCGTATCAAACAAGAATCATGCTTTGTAACAGTCCTAGGAAATCGTTTTATATTCTATAAACAATAAAGAGAAAAACTCGTCTAAATCACTGTTTCTTTTATGTCGTTTACTACTATGCATTCAAAGTCTTCAAAGTCTGAGTTGTAACTTGTTTGCCATCTAAAAAAACCTTGTAAGCCACCTATTTCCAAAAGAAACATCGATTTAACCACACAATCTTGTGGTAAAAAGAATTTTTAAAAAATGTTAAGCATCATGGATTCAAAACCTACCCTTTTAGACATATCTACTCATGTGTCAGGTGACATGTGTATCTGATTCTCATAGTAAATAATTTAATCTGTTTGGCGTTAGTGAACACAACCCAAAAAAAAATGATCATTTGGAATTCGGCTACACCTCTGGTGATTAAAAAAAAAACATTGTATGCCTGCCACAACCAAATTCCAAAAGAAACATTGATTTGTAAAATATGAAACTCCAGAAAGGAACATTAATATATAATAATGAGAAGGTTGGACACACAAACCAAACATGGGTTCGTTTAGTTCAACTCTTACAAAACCAAAACATTCACCAATTCTTTCATATCTTCCACTTTTCCACCATTCTCCTAATTCCCTTCCAACACAATGATTGATCTGTTTCCATCTCCCACAAAATCCATGTTCCATATAATCATCATATGGATTCTCATTGCAATACCTTCTTGTGTTTTCTCAGCTAATGAGCTTCATGATCTTTGCAGTAAACCGTTTAAATGCGGCCATCAAAGCGGTCTCTTATACCCTTTCTGGTCACCTGGCAGAGATGACTGTGGCCACCCTGATTTCAAAGTCGACTGTAGTGGTGATTTCGCAGAGATAAGTATCTCCTCCGTCAATTTCAGAATCTTAGAGGCGAACTATGACTCTCATATCATAAGACTGGCGAGAACGGATTACATTGGCGATCTTTGTCCCACAGATCCTTCACATATGCTATTCGTTCAAAACGTCCTTCAACTTGTTCCTACCACCGAGCTGCTAAGAATTTTGGAGCGCTTCCTTGTATTGGTGATAATGACAATGGTGATGACAAAAGAAATTATTATGTGACGAGAAACCTCTCGTCCACTCTACTTCAAGGGATTAGTCCCGTTTTGACTAACCTCAGCGTTTCTTGCGATAAAAACGTTAGCATTCCTGCATCCGGAGCCGCGCTGAACACGCTACAGTTGAATTCAAGTACAGATAATCTAAAGAAGGCTCTTGAAGAAGGTTTCCAGCTTGGACTTAACCAAGATTGTTCTACCTGCTTAGCCTCTAGGGGTGTTTGTGGATTTAATCGGAGCGCAACTGCATTTGCCTGCTATTATTATATAGAAGACATCAATAACCGTACTAGAAAAAAGGGTAAGTTTATTTCATACATGTTCTAACCTCTATATATCTTTCACAAGTTTGTCCCTATCCCAAATCCCCAAACCATCGACCTAATGAGTTTCAACTATTAATGTTTCTAGTAAGATTCAAAGTTCTGTATTCAGATCAAACTTACCATTTTTGTGTGTTTATGGTGCCATTCCATTAATGCAGGTCTCTCCACTGGGGCTATAGTAGGTACTTCCCCTTCTCCTGTTGTTTCAAAAAAACTTGATTTGCCTGATTTGATTACCATATACCATATGCATCACAACACCATAGTCTTATTATAAAAGCCTTTTTTTCTCTCTCTAGGAATCGGGATTGCACCTCTATTGGTGCTGTTATTTCTGATAACCGGATGCGCGCTATGTCTGATCAGACGGCAGAAAACACAAGCAGCTCACTACAGAAGCAAAGACTTGCCAATAACGTCTTATTCAAGCAACCAAGCATCAAGCCATCCAACTCTCAAAACAATCTCAAGCAGTAGAAATCACGCTCGTAGCCCCTCAATCTCTAACATCACGAACGCAAGCACCTACTTTGGAGTTCAAGTTTTCAGCTACGAAGAACTTGAGGAAGCCACTGAGAATTTCTCTAGAGAGCTCGGCGACGGCGGCTTCGGTACTGTCTACTACGGTAAGAATCACTGAGTCTTCAAATCTCACTTCAAAATATTAGCATTCTGATAAAACATTTTTGGTGTTATCTTAAAAGGCGTGTTGAAAGATGGACGAGTTGTAGCAGTGAAACGACTATATGAAAGATCTGTTAAACGCGTTTCAAGAACGAGATTGACATATTGAAAACTATGAAGCATCCGAATCTCGTGATACTCTACGGATGCACATCGAGACACAGCAGTGAGCTTTTGCTTGTCTACGAGTATATCTCCAATGGAACTCTGGCCGATCATCTTCACGGTGATCGTGCTGAAACTAGTCCTCTTTGCTGGTCAGTTCGTCTAAACATCGCCATCCAAACAGCAAGTGCTTTATCCTTCCTCCACAAATCAGGTAAACTACAACAAATTTGATTATCATTGTTAAGCTAGATGATCTTTCAACCTAAAACCATGTATTTTATATATTAGTTAGAATCACTTCCAACTTTCGATGTGGGACCTTTGTCCCTAATACGCATCCTTCGAAATGATGCTCTTTGAGCATCAATTTCGGAATGCTTGGGCAAGGATCGATAAGTTGATTTTGGGTTGAATCGATAATGGATCGGGTTGGATCTTTTGAATCGAATTCTGATACTATATTAAGCTAGATGGACTTCCAAGCTAAAAACAAATTGATGATACCATATTACCTAAGATATGAGTTTGAAGGAATACAAATTAGTGTATGTTTATAAATTTTTGTTTTATGTTTTAAGCGGCTAGATAGACAGTAGAATTTTGTTTGATTTGATTTGATTCTGTTGCAGGGATCATACATAGGGATGTGAAGACAACAAACATTCTTCTAGACGAGAACTCCACGGTGAAGGTAGCTGATTTCGGTCTCTCACGGTTATTTTCTATGGATCAAACTCACGTCTCCACGGCGCCCCAAGGCACTCCAGGATATGTAGATCCGGAGTATTACCAATGTTACCGTCTAAACGAGAAGAGTGACGTGTACAGCTTCGGAGTAGTATTAACCGAGCTCATCTCTTCTAAAGAAGCCGTAGATATCACAAGACAACGCCACGATATCAACTTAGCGAACATGGCCGTTTCCAAGATCAAGAACAATGCGGTGGACGAACTCCTCGATCCGAGTCTTGGATTCGCCAAGGATCCAGAAGTGAAGAGGATGATGATTTCGGTGGCTGATCTTGCGTTCCGATGTTTGCAACAGGAGAGGGAAAATAGGCCGTCGATGGATGAGATTGTGGAGATTTTGAAAAGGATCAAGGGGGAGAAGGGCGGGAAGTTACCAGATGTGTTGGATATTAAGGTAAACAGAGAAGATGACAATGGAATACTAAGGCATAGTGATCCTCCTCCGGTTTCGCCAGATACTGAGAAGTGGACTAGCTGTCCGAATACGGCTGCTAGTTTATTTTGAGAGATTGAATAGTCATGTCTCCTCGGTGGTGTGTAACAAATTCACTCTGGTAAAACTTTCATTTTATCTTCTTTTATATTTTATTTTTGGCGAAGCTAAAAATATCTTTGTATATATATGTGATTGCGGTTTTGGCTACTTTTCAAAGTGACAATTTTAACACTGGAGTTTTATTCCAATAAGACTGGACCCCGAAGGGGTATGTAAAAGGCACAGACTACTAAAATCAGAGTTCTATAGAAACCAGAGAACAGAGATGGAAAACAGAGCAATAATCACAGGAAACGAAAGCATATCAGAGTGATGATACTCCTATGGTGTAAAATAACCTTTTGGAAGAGAACAATCAACACAAACTCGTCCTTTTCTACGTGTGAAGATATCATCACGTCTAATAGCTTTTCAAACTTTTGAAATTTATCTTCACCCATTTTCAAGTGATTCTAAAGCAAGACAGCCTATCTAAGTCCGTACCAGATATGATGTCAATATATTTGATTAAATAATAAAAGTAATTGTGAAAACACACTCTTAAATATTAAAACATAATGCGAAGTCAGTTTGCGCTAAAATAATTGATGAGATGGTTTAAAAGAATAGATAGCATGTCCTATTCTATTAATATAGATATATATTAGCAACGAAATTTTCTTTTTCAGTATATACAAACAGCTAAATCTTATTTTAATAAATTAGTATACATAAGACAGCAAAAAGTCGCACGCAGCATGAATCTGACGCTAATTAGACGTTTTATATGAAATTATTGATTAAGGAAACGTTTAGACCAATTTTTATTGAGTGTTTAAACCGAATTTTAAAAAATCGTTCTACCAATCTCATATAAAATCATTTCATTTTAAGTCCAATTTATCAGCTAGAATGACGTCTTGAATCGGCATAAACCGATTTTTAGTCCAATCGTTGTAACTGCCACGTGTAGCCTATCTTCTTCAAGAATGGTGCCGATCCTAGTCACTATATTCTTTACCTTCCACTATGAGTTACTCACACGAAGCAAAGAATCACCAAAACACTACCAAAACCTTCAGATGATCAACGGAGAGTCCCAAGGCGAAATCTATGTCTCTCCAGAAATTTAAGCTTCTCGCCACTCACTGCAGCACCGTCGCTGAGAGTCCAACGCGTAGCCCCGTCGTCCACCTCCGCCGCCGTAAAACGCTGCGTTTGCTCCTCACTCGTTCATCAGATCGTTGGCGATCACCGGAGATCCAAAATAACGCCGATGAATTCACGGGATCTGATGGTACTAGGGGCTTATCCGGGAAGAGAGATAAGATCCGATCTCGGCGGAAGCTGAGAGAGCTTTTCGTCTCTTCACCTCCGGTGGAGGAAGGCCAACGTGGCGGCGGCGGCGATGCGGGGAATGAAATGGAGAGGGTGCTACCGGTTAACGGCGTTAATACTAGCGGAGGGATAGGAGAAGAGTCAACGGGTCGACGTATGGGCCTTAACGGTGCAACGAGGCCCATGTTATCTGGTACGCTTCGATGTAGGTTACTCCGAAGAGCTTGGCGTCCCGTTCTTGTAACTATTCCTGAACAATAAAGCAAATAAAAGATTTGACAAATTTTTCCGATTGATTTAAATTCGGTTAATAAGTAACTTATGAATTTTAATGAATCCATATGTCGTTCTTGATTTCGGTTAATTTTTTGGTGTTTTTTTTTGTGTGAAAAGTGTATTTGTTTTGTCTAGATATGTCTCGTTGCAAGTTTTTAGTGAAAATTGCAACAATTAGTTGTATTTTTTTTCGGTGAGGAATTGAGTGCTTATTCAAAACAAATAAGCAATTCATTCTCAGAATGTTTTAGATCGGACATGACGAATGCCGAACGTTTTACAATTGGTTGGGAAAAGACTATGATTTGAAATTAACATAATAAAAAATACTTCATCCGTTTCAGATTAATTGTCGTTTTATAATATTTTAATTTGATTAAAAAATATTAAATTTATATTTTATCCTAATTAATATATTATTTTATTTGATTATATTAATTGATGAGTTAAAAAAATAGAGATAAAATTGGAAAATGTAGTAAATAAATATAATGAAAACATAAAACCATGTTTGAAATGAAATAAAGTTTTAAAATCTAGAACGACAATTAATTTGAAATGAAAGGGATACATGTTATAGTCAGCTGATTTTGTTGTAGTACAATGCCTCAGAAAAGATACATGTCAGTCTGTTGATGTCTTAAAACTCAGAGAAAACAAGCATTGAGTGGTTATGGCCATCGAAGAAAAGATTGTCTTCTCCTTTCAACTGCTCGAAGTCTTTCTCTGATCAAGGCAGTAACAGTGTATTCCAGTGATGCTCCTACGATCTAGACATCTTCATGATGATCTCTATCTTAATAATGCTCATGGTTTTGGCTCTTATCCAAAGACACATTCCTAGTGCTTTTCTCTATCTTTTTTGTAACAAAAGTTATAAAGGCCTTGGCTTCACGGTATGATCATCAATCACAATCTGGGTATTCACGACTTGAGATCAGTTCAAACATCATCAATGGCAAGTTCAACACATCATCGTTCGGTTGGAAGATCCATTAAGATGTAGTCTAGGTATTGTCAATCTTCCATTGCAACACTGTTTATTTTCGATGTAAATGGTGCCTTGACCGAAGAATTTAAGGTCCAGAAAAATCACAAGACAAATTACATGATGAGATCAAAAGCAGAAGATCAATTTCAGAAATATGTGAAGAATTTTCTAATATCTGTATTTCTATAAAATATATTTTGTATCAAAATATGGATAAGTCTGAACTAACGTTGAATCCATGGAAACCACCATAAAAAAATGACAATACAGATTAAAAGATGAAGTATTTTTGTTGTATGGTAATATTGTTACAGTCGCTGAAAGTTTGCTATTCCTATTTTTAGTTTTCACGGTTGAATCAGTATATTGGATTATAAACAGAAGAATATCTTCTAATCGCTGAAAGTTGGTTATTTCTGTAAATTTTACTAAACCGAAAAAGTGTACTATAACACGGGGCATGTCAACCTTTGTTGCCAGTTTATCTTCTTTGTGCCTACGATGCCTACGAATGCTGGTTTTTACTAGTGCACATAAATTTAAGACACTTCCAGATGCGACACTCATCAATCTTCACCTTCACCTCAAATCCTTTACTTAAAACACTTTCCAAATTCGTCACGTTCAACTCTTTCTCTCCCGGAACAAAGCTCTTAGGAACGTTAATTGTGAAACATTCACTGCAGGACTTATGATAATCAAGGGTTCCAGAAACTCGAACGGTAAGGAAGCTTACAGTGGCACTGGTGGAAAACAGTGAGGCTCTTGTACATTGGCGAAAGCTCAAATATTTTGGGAGGCAAGGTTGCGTCTGCGAATGTAGCGTTGCAAAAAGAACCTCCAAGCTCTGCTCTGGCAAGTCTAAGAGTGTTAGATGCTTCATCTATGTGGAGAACATCGTATGGATGGTTTGAGATGATTAAAGACGTGTTTTTGACGCAGCGAAGCTTGAGCAACGGATGGCCGCAACTTTTGTGACGGTTCCCACAGTGAAACATAGTCTCACATAACATAGTCTCACATAACATAGCATCTTGTTGAGCAGAAGGAAGATGGTGAAATAAGAAAAAGAGGAAGAAGTAGAACAGAAAAGAATAGGGGAGATTGTACATGAGAAATATTTTATCTACAGAAACGTGTGTTCTTGTCTTGACACTGAGAGGAAAAACAAGTAAGATAGATGGAGAATGAAAAATGAAAACGGTGAAGCAATGGATTTTTAGAATTATAAAATGAAACTAAAATAGATAAAAATTTAAAAAAGAAACAAAACAGAGATGTTTTGTAAAATAAAAATGAAAACGAAAATACGACTACTCAATGTGGCGAAAAAAAACGATACCGAATGATCCCATTTAACACCCAACATGAATCCAATATGTTTTGTCCAAAAAATAAAAATAAAAAAGAATCCAATATGTTTTCTTAGAACTCAATATGAAGAAGTAGGACGTGCATTTTAATATTTACGTTGAGGGTTTAGATACTGAAGGGCTTCGATTTTTATATGTGAATGTTTCGTTGGCACGGCCGTGGGGGAAGGTTGTGAAGGACCAAGTCAAAGAAGAGTAGTCACAGATACAGAGTGGGCTTGAAGTCTTTTTCTTTTGTTAGTTGACCGTAGAAAAATGGAATATGCTAGTGCCTGCAACATACTTTTCTTCTGTTTCCGGAAGATTGAGAGTTAACTCTTAATACCAAACAAATACCCTTAAAATTATGCTTTAAGTTTCACACTCCGTCGCCTGTGTTCTGAGAAAGTATCTTATTCTTGATGTTGTTACAATAACATATTTTGGGCAAAAATAGTAAATTTTATTTCTGTTTTCGTGGTTTAATAAGTTACAAGAAGGTTTTGTTCTTTTATACGACATTCATGGAACATACTTCTGGATAACCTGATATATTCTCTGAAAGTGTGGAAGATTCTTGAAGTGGTTCTGCTGGAATTTGGAAAACAGGTCTAGGGGGAACTTCAAGAGCATCCACACTTCCTTCCATCATCTCCACTACTCTGTTCATTGGTGGACGGTCTGACGGGGCAGACTGAATACACCACAAACCCACCAATGTCATCTTTCTCACCATCTCCTCTTCTTCGCTGCTGACTCCATTTTCAATACGGGGTCCGCTGCCTCTCATCTCAAGATCCTTATATATCCATTCAGGAAAGTACATTGAACTTGTGCTACGACCAACTTCTTGATCATCTCTGTCTTTGTTCCTTGCTCCTATCATCTCAAGGACCAACATTCCGTAGCTATACACATCTGACTTGTGTGAGACTCTACCGTACATTCTTGAAAACACTTCAGGTGCAATGTACCCTATAGTACCTCTTGTATCTAGCAATGACAACATGCTTTCTTTCTTTTCACAGAGCTTAGCAAGGCCAAAGTCTGACACTTTTGGGCAGAGATTGTCATCTAATAGTACATTATGTGGTTTTATGTCGAAATGTACTATCCTTGTTCTGCATCCATGGTGCAAGTACTCCAAACCACGAGCAACGCCTAGCGCAATCCCATATAAGTCCCGACAATCCATAATTGATGGTCTCTTGCTTGAGATGAGCTTATCAAGAGACCCATTTTCCAAAAATTCATAAAGTATTGCTCTCTTTGACCCTTCATAGCAGAATCCAAGCAGGGTAACAATGTTGATATGAGAAGTTTGGCTAATGCTTGCAACTTCATTTATGAAATCTTCACCACTATAACCCTTTGTGTCTTTCAAAACCTTCACTGCAACCCTACGACCATCAGAAAGGGTTCCTTTATAGACAGTACCAAACCCTCCTCTCCCAACCACTTCAGCAAATGACTTTGTGATTCTTTTTACTTGTGCGTAACTATACTGCTTTAGTGGAATAAGTGCTTTGAGTTTTGGCTGTGAAATAAATGCCTTTTTGTTTCTCTTTCGAATTAGTTGGAGAAACAATGCTAAAACAAGGAACAGAAACAGAATAACACCAGCTGCTGAACCTGAAACCAGAAAATAGTTTGGTTAACAACTTTTTATTTGAAGATCTAAATCAGTCTTCATGACCATTGTGTTTTAATAAAAGTGATGAGGAACAGGTTGTGATTCTTGTGGAAGAACATTAGGCATGTATGCAGTAATTTTTACCCTTGGTTGTATAAGACTGGTGTTTCATGTGTATATGGTAATCAAATCAGGTGTTTTAACAAGAAGAGTAAAAGAGTATTTACCTGCTATCACAGTTTAGATAGCTTTGAAAGAAAGTGAAAACAAATATGTTTTTTTTTATCCTGAAATAATTTTACATATTTACCTGCTATTGCTCCAGTAGAGAGGCCTGCATCAATAGAATTCACCAGAAAAAAGGTCAGTTCTATTTGAATACAGAACCCTGAATCTTACTAAACAAGGGAAAAAAAAAAAGTTGAAGCTCAGAAGGTTCGTGTGTGAGAGATATGGTGATGTGACAAACGGTGATTGTTACCTTTTTTTTCTAGTACGGTTATTGGCGTCTTCTATATAATAACAGGCGAATGCAGTTGCGCTCCGATTAAATCCACAAACACCCTTAGAGGCTAAGCAGGTAGAACAATCTTGGTTAAGTCCAAGCTCGAAACCTTCTTCAAGAGCCTTCTTTAGATTATCTGTACTTGAATTCAACTGTAGTGTATTCAGCGCGGCTCCGGATGCAGGAATGCTGACGTTTTTATCGCAAGAAACGCTGAGGTTAGTCAAAACAGGACTAATCCCTTGAAGTAGAGGTGAAGAGAGGTTTCTCGTCACATAATAATTTCTTTTGTCGTCACCATTGTCATTATCACCACCAATACAAGCAACCTCTCCAAAATATTTAGGAACATAATGTGAAAAGTCTTGGCGGCAGTCGTAATAAATTCTTAGCAGCTCGGGGGTAGGAACAAGTTGAAGGACGTTTTGGTCGAATAGCATATGTGAAGGATCTGTGGGACAAAGATCGCCAATGTAATCCGTTCTCGCCAGTCTTATGATACGAGAGTCATAGTTCGCCTCTAAGACTCTGAAATTGACGGAGGAGATACTTATCTCTGCGAAATCACCACTACAGTTGACTTTGAAATCAGGGTGGCCACAGTCATCTCTGCCAGGTGACCAGAAAGGGTACAAGAGACCGGTTTGATGGCCGCATTTAAATGGTTTACTGCAAAGATCATGAAGCTCGTTAGCTGAGAAAACACAAGAAGGTATTGCAATGAGCATCCACGTGATTATATGGAACATGGATTTTGTGGGAGATGGATTTAAATTGATCATTATGTTGGAGATCAATAGGAAAATAGTTAATGGTTTTGGTCTAAGTTTTTGATTGTGTAAGAGTTTGACTAGATGAAATTAAGTTTGCACTCTTGGACCAACCTTCTTTTTAATTTTGTTTTGTACAACTCCAAACTAAACCTGGGTTGACATTTCTGAAACCTGAAGATATTGTAGAAAAATGGTTTGGAAAAAATTAATAGTACACTAATTGCTAAATTAATGCTAATTAGCTGGAGACAGAAGAAAATTTCAAACAAGTTAACATTATATCTGAAGCATATTCTGTGAGCAAAAAAAAAAAACTGGAAGTTCGGAAGATGCATCTGGATCAGGAGGAGAGAACTTAACAAGGCGTGTGTGAGATGACATGTTAAAATGACTTGGTAAGCTGTATCATTTTGCACATGTGCATTTGTATGTTGCACAAATCAGAAAAAAGAAGATAAAATTGTACATTAATACTTTCACACAAACAGAAGCTTAGAGGTGATTGTAATTTGTTCCATTGATTCAGTTTTGGTTGAGATCTATAGGTGAAAGTGTGAAACTAGTTAGACTATATTTTGGTTGGGAACAATATTTTTTTTTGGGTCAAGTTTGGGAATAATCGAAGGTGATCTTAAACGATTTTTGTGCTTTCCAAGTCATAAAATCTTGTGGTGGTTGAGTTCTTCACAAGATTGTTACCACCTCTCTGAAGCTCTTTTGTAAGCAGTTCTTGAAAGTTTGGAAAATAAAAAAGCAAGATCGAAACAGAAAAAAACATATTAAGTGATTGCTGATTGATATCTGAGAGGATAAAAAGGGTCTTGCAGAAAGAGAACCTGCAACTTCAGTATTTATTCAGCTGCGTATTCCATGAGATGAGAACATTCTCGACAAGAACCCTCACCGACGCTATTAGAAACGTTAACTGTATAACTGTCACGGCACTTCACGCATTTTCCAAAAGTATCAAATTTAACTCTTTCGCTTCTTGAACGAAGCTTTAAACCTTAATAGTGAAACTATTACGGTAGGATTTTTAATAATAAAAGATGTCACACTGATACAGTCATACAGATCAGGACAGGACAAGGGTGAGAGGCTTGTGATGTCAGTATTAGTTTACTTTGAAATAGCAAAATGATTTCTTTTTTCTTGTCCAGCAGAGTAGATGATATAATATATTTTACAAAGTGTTATAGGTAGTTCATGAGGTCTCTAAATCCTAATCTCATCAAATGGTACCACCCTTGGATCATCAAGGTTAAGTTCTTTGATAGAGAATATACCAAAATGATTGTCAAAAAAGTTTTCCATAGGAAAATCTTCTTCTTGCACCTTTGTAGAAGATTCTTCCATGTGAATTACTTGATTTTCCTTAGACTCTTCACCCTTTTTATCTTCTTTGATGATGATGGAGGTCACATATGTTTCTTCTTCGGTTGAGAGCTCATTCATAACAATAGAGGTCTCTCTTGTCTTCTCTGCGCATTCAACAACCAAATTATCATCACAAAAGTCTTTAATGGTTCTTTCAACCAAGCTTTGTTGAATAACTCATGAATGTCACGGATTCAGCTGGTTCTTCAGATCTTTAAATAAGATTTTCATCTACCGTGCATCCGAAAAGTATTCAAACCCATGTATAGACTCTTCTAAACTATCTTCTTAAGTCTTTCCGGGAAATACCCGCTGGAGTAGTTGATTGTTCTCATGGAAGTATGAACCATTGTGGATAAGTTAAGGCTCACACTGCGAATTCAAACTCTATCGAGATTTCATTAGACATCTGAAGAAATTTGTTGTATCACCTGCCAAACAAAGAAGCAGAGAAAGCTGTCATAGAGTGAGATCGCTGATATGATTTAAGTGGAATACTTTCTTGGTGTTTGTAGACATGGCTGGACAAGTCAGAAAAAAATTAATAAGCATTAGAAATCTCAGATGAGTGATGATAGGTTTAGAAGAAAGAAGTCTATAGTCTGGTGACACAATGGGTCAATCTAGAATGTAGACAATATACTGCATTTGATAAATAAATATATTAACTGCTTCTCTGCGGACAAGGACGTTTCTTTCTTTATGCCTCATTCATGGAATATATTTCTGCATTAACCGAGATATCTTCTGAAATCATAGAGGATTCTTGAAGCAACAGTTGAGGGGTTTGTAAAACTGGTTTAGGAGGGAGTTCAAGAGCATTCAAGTTCCCTTCCATCATCTCCACTACTCTGTTCATCGGTGGGCGATTTGATGGCCAAGACTGAATACACCACAAACCCACCAACGTCATCTTCTTTGCTATGTCCACTTCTTCGCTATTGATTCCATTTTCGTCAAGATTTTGATTGTTTCCCTTCTCAAGATCCTTATATATCCAGTCAGGAAAGTACATTGAGCTTGTGCTAGATGAAGTATCATCCGTTTTTATCCGTGCTCCTATCATCTCAAGAACCAACATTCCGTAGCTATACACATCTGACTTGTGTGAGACTCTACCGTACACTTTTGAAAACACTTCGGGTGCAATGTACCCTATTGTTCCTCTTGTATCTAGTAGTGACAACATGCTTTCCTTCCTCTCACAGAGCTTAGCAAGGCCAAAATCTGAAACTTTGGGACAAAGATCATTATCTAAGAGTACATTATGTGGTTTTATGTCGAAGTGTACAATCCTTGTTCTGCAGCCATGGTGCAAGTACTCTAAACCGCGAGCAACTCCTAGTGCAATCCTAAAAAGTGCCGTCCAGTCCATATTTGATGACCTCATGCTTGTGATGAGCTTATCAAGAGACCCATTTTCCATGAATTCGTAAAGAATTGCTTTGTTGGGACCTTCAGAGCAGAATCCTAGCAAGGTAACGATGTTGACATGAGAAGTTTGACTCATGCTTGCAACTTCATTGATGAAGTCTTCACCATTATTATCCTTTGAGTCTTTCAAGACCTTCACTGCAACACTACGACCGTCACCAAGGGTTCCTCTATAAACAGTTCCAAATCCGCCTTTCCCAACCACTTCGGCGAATGAGTTTGTAATTCTCTCCACATTTGCGTAACTATACTCTTTCAGTGGAATAAGCGCCTTGAGGTCCGGTTGTTTATTTAGAGTACTCTGAAGGTTCTCTTGTGGAATAAGAGCCTTAAGGTTCTGTTGACTTAGATGATGTGATGTTTCTCTCTTTCTCTTTCGGACAACTTGAAGAAACAATCCGAAGACAAGGAGCATAATCATAATGATACCTGCTCCTAATCCTGCAGCCAGAAAAATCAAAAAGAATTTCAGTTTTCTTTTTGAAAACAGTTTTCATAATCGAATCAAAGTATATTTAAAGAAGAGGAGAAGGTTATGCACCTATTTTTGTTCTAAACGAAATTCCTGCATCAAATATAAACAGCAGAAAAGGTCAGTTTGGAACCCAAGACACTACTTTGAATTATAATGTACGCTAAAAAATCACACCTTTGAAATTCCTGTTTCTAAAACGGCAAGTATGTTTAAGTAACCCGTCTATGCAATAACAGACGAAGCCACTTGAGCTAGCATTAAATCCGCAAGCACCACCAAAGGATAAGCACGTCGAACAATTTTGGTTAAGTTGAAGCTCGAAACCTTCTTCAAGAGCCTTCTTGAGATTATCTTCAGTAGGATCATTCTGCAGTGCATTCAGCGCCGGTACAGATGTGGGAATACTAACGCTTCTATTGCAATGTTCCCTGACGTCTTCTAAAGGGCCTCTAATCCGTTGAAGTAGAGGGGACGAGAGGTCTCTCGTTACATAGTATAAACTTATATCACCCCCGCAAGCAAAGGATCCAAAATAAGTAGGAACATACTGTGAAAAGTCTTGGCTGCAGTCGTCATAAATTGTTAGCAGCTCGGTGGTAGGAACATATGGCAGGACGCTTTGGTTGAATTGCGCATTTAAAGGATCTTTGGGACAAAGATCGCCGATATAGTCTGATCTTGCAAGTCTTATGATACCAGAGTCATAGTTCGCCTCTAAGATTCTTAACTTCACGGAGGAGATACTTAGTTCTGCAAATCCTCTGCTACAGTCGACTTTGAACTCAGGGTGGCCACAGTCTTCTCTGCCAGATATCCAGAAAGGATACAAGAGACCCCTTTGATTGCCGCAGCTAAACGGTTGACTGCAGAGTCTGTGAAGCTCATCATCAGCTGATAAAACAAGAGAAGGTATCACAAAGAACATCCATATGATGATTATATGGAACATAGAATTTGTGGAGGATAGGAATATGATGAAATACAAAAAGAAAAGGAGATGAAGGGATTGGTAAATGGATTGGTTTGAACTAAGGGAAAGAAGCTCGGTAAAGATTTAAGTTAAATAAGGTTTTTGATCTGCAGAATGAGAAAACCATTTATTTGAAGTACAAGGAAGATGGTGGAATATGAAGAAGAAGAAGAACAAGAGAAGAAATAAGGAGACATAAAATGATTTTTGTTTGGTATAGGTATGGCCTTCGGGGCCCGTTGGATTCGGTTCGGTTGATTCGGATTTTCGGTATTATGATTATAAGTCTCATTTGGATATTACTAATTATCGGATCATGCTCGGTTCAGTTCCTTACGGGTTCGGTTCGGATTGGATTGAAACCAATATCTGAAATCGTCCAAAAATATTTTTTTTTAAACTTGAAAAAAATGACAAAAAAATTCAAAATATATAAATTATTGACAAAACTAATTAAAATTAGTTAAACTATTTAAACTAACTGAAAATTATTCAAAATAACAAATAAAATAAACTAAAAATATTTAGAATACTATAAAATATTTAAATTACCTTGATATATATAAAAATAGTAACATATTTAACTAATTTCAGATATTTTCGAGTCTTAGTTTGGATTTTGGTTTGGTTCGGGTTATACCCATACCCCAAAATACTAAGCTCATACGTCTCGTTCGGATATTCTTCTATAACGATTTGGATTTGGTTTCGGTTTTTTGATTCGGGTTTAGATAGATATTTCGGCTTGGGGTAAAAATGGTAAGGCTCAGTTTGGTATATGAACAGTGTATTGAGAGGTGAAAAAAAGAGAGTCAGGTCGAAACAAAAGGGGAAAGTTGAGGGTTGGGAAGAACCAAAAGTCAAGGAAAGATAGTGCGTATACAGAGAGACTTGGAGTCTTTTATCACTTGTCTTTATTAGTTGACCCCAAAAAAGAAAAGAAATTGGGGCACAGAGACACTGTTCAGTGGGTGTCGCTTTTCATTTGATATGAGTTAAAGATGATCTAGAACCATTTTGTAGAGATAAAGTCAATTCCAAAGCATTTTCTGGGTAATAGAGTTTAGTTATTGGTTTAGGGATTCATGAAATTTATTTATTTGTTTTTTTTTTATAATAGTAATATCATGGCATTACATCTTTAGTGTGAACGAGGGTGCCTGTAAATCTGGTCAAAGAGGATTTTAGGAGAAATGAAAAGTCAATAAAATGATCAGACGAAGACTTGTGGTTCAGACGTACTAGTCTCTCTTCAGAGTTCAGACTAAATTGAGTATTTGGAAATATAGATGTTTCAACAAGAACAAGCATTAAAATTTAACAACGTGTTGAGGAACTGAATTGACTCAATTCATATCTTGATGTCTCTTCAATTCAAGTATATCAAGAACAAAACAATTTCACCCGGTCTACAATATAAAAAACTGCGGTATCCGGTTATTAACTTGGATTGATGATCTCGGAAACCTCCTTCGACGTTATCTGCACAATACTCATAATCTTAAACAGAGCCGGGCTTGACTAGAAACTAATCAAGCACATGCTTGTGGCCATTTATCAATAAATTAGTCTTAGGGGCCATTCTTTTTGTAAAAACTCTTGTAGCTAACTCGGTTGGTAACTGCCGTCATTACCAGTGTATGGTCGTGGGTTCGAAAAATCTGTATGGGTCTTGAATATTTTCTCCAAAAAATATTTTTTAATGGACAAGGTTCTGATCTTAGAGTTCGCTAACCTTAAGTATACCAACAGTAGGAGCTTTGCTTTTTGGTTGGAAAGTATTTCTGTCATTTTTACTTCTTTTCCTTAACTTTTTCTCATTTCTGGTTACAACTCAACCGGTCTTATCAGGATGTTTAATATGAGTTCGGGTAAACGATTAATGAGAATGAAGATATGTTTGTGTATGTTTAAAAAGATGTTTTTATTAATTTGCGAATGAGTTACAAGAGTTTTCGGTCTAAAAGCGGTAAGAAAAAGAAGTTTTTTTGGTCGGAACAATAACCAGAAAGGATAAACCCTAGTTTTAGCCTCTTAGTGATGTGTGCTTGATTTCGGATGCATTTTCTTCTCTTCTCATCCCTTCTTTATACTCGGTGCCCTAAGCTGTATTTCGAACTTGACCTAATCCGGCTGGTCCGAAAAAGGTTTGGAACCAGAATGTCTTGGGCTGAGGTGTCTTTTTTTATTGAACAAGAATCCAATATTTGTTGGGCCTTGACATGAAAGTGCAACTCTCCTCCAACACATGAGAAGGAAGAAAAATATGGCAAACAAAGAAACGTATGAAGCTCTGTGGACTAGTGGAGGTGGACACTGATTTCATGATCATCTCTATCCAGATTTCAGACATATATCTGAAGAGATTTGTTGCTTCACTTTCCAGAAAACAAGCAAAGAAAACTGCCACATATTGAGATCGCTTATATATTTGAAATGGGCTACTTTTGAGGGTTTCAAGAAGAATTATAAACAGAAGAAGTACCAAACGAGCGTAAATATTGTATGAAAAAAAAGAAAGTTTACAGTCTGGTGACTGAGTGGATGAACCTGGAAACTAGACATGTGGAATGCAAAATAGTAAATTTTATTTCTGTTTTCGTGATTTAATAAGTTACAAGAAGGTTTTGTTCTTTTATGCGACATTCATAGAACATACTTCTGGATAACCTGATATATTCTCTGAAAGTGTGGAAGATTCTTGAAGTGGTTCTGCTGGAATTTGGAAAACAGGTCTAGGGGGAACTTCAAGAGCATCCACACTTCCTTCCATCATCTCCACTACTCTGTTCATTGGTGGACGATCTGATGGGGAAGACTGAATACACCACAAACCCACCAATGTCATCTTTCTCACCATTTCTTCTTCCTCGCTGCTGACTCCATTTTCAACAAGCCGTCTGCTGCCTCTTATCTCAAGATCCTTATATATCCATTCAGGAAAGTACATTGAACTTGTGCTACAACCAACTTCTTGATCATCTCTGTCTTTGTTCCTTGCTCCTATCATCTCAAGAACCAACATTCCGTAGCTATACACATCTGACTTGTGTGAGACTCTACCGTACATTCTTGAAAACAATTCAGGTGCAATGTACCCTATTGTACCTCTTGTGTCTAGCAATGACAAGATGCTTTCTTTCTTCTCACAGAGCCTAGCAAGACCAAAGTCTGACACTTTTGGGCAGAGATTGTCATCTAAGAGGACATTATGTGGTTTTATGTCAAAATGTACAATCCTTGTTCTGCATCCATGGTGCAAGTACTCTAAACCACGAGCAACGCCTAAAGAAATCCCATATAAGTCCCTCCAATCCATAATTGATGGCCTCTTGCTTGAGATGAGCTTATCAAGAGACCCATTTTCCAAAAATTCATAAAGTATTGCTCTCTTTGACCCTTCATAGCAGAATCCAAGCAGGGTAACAATGTTGATATGAGAAGTTTGGCTAATGCTTGCAACTTCATTTATGAAATCTTCACCACTAAAACCCTTTGAGTCTTTCAAAACCTTCACTGCAACCTTGCGGCCATCAGAAAGTGTTCCTTTATAGACAGTACCAAACCCTCCTCTCCCAACCACTTCCGCGAATGACTTTGTAATTCTTTTTACTTGTGCGTAACTATACTGCTTTAGTGGAATAAGTGCTTTGATTTTTGGCTGTAAAATAAATGCCTTTTTGTTTCTCTTTCGGATAAGTTGTAGAAACAATGCTAAACCCAGGAACAGAAATAGAATAACACCTGCTGCTGAACCTGAAACCAGAAAATTGTGTGGCCTAAGAACTTTTTATTTGTGTTTGAATAAAAGTAATGAGGAACAAGTGGTGATTCTTGTGGAAGAACATTAGGCATGTATGCAATAACTTTTACCATTGGTTTTATAAGACTAGTGTTTCATGTGGTATATGGTAATCAAATCAGGTGTTTTGAAAAGAAGAGTAAAAGAGTATTTACCTGCTATTGCTCCACTAGAGAGGCCTGCATCAATTGAATTCACCAGAAAATAGGTCAGTTCGGTCTGAATACAGAAAACCGAAATCTTACTAAACTAGAAGAAAAAAAGAAAGTTGAAACTCAAAAGGTTCGTGTGTGGGAGATATGGGATGGGGCAAACGGTGGTTCTTACCCTTTTTTCTAGAGCTGCAAGTACGGTTATTGTCCCCATCTATACAATAACAGACAGATCCACGTGAGTTTTGATTAAATCCACAAGCACCCTTAGAGGCTAAGCACGACGAACATTCTTGGTTAATTCCAAGCTGGAAACCTCTGCAAGAGCTTTCTGCAGATTATCTTGAGTCCGATTCTTCTGTAGTGTCTCCAGCCAAGGCCCTGATACACGAATACTTACACTTTTGCAAGATAACCCGAAGTCATTTAATTGACCTCTAATCCAGTCAAGTACAGGGGACGAGAGGTTTCTTGTCACATAGTAACTTATTCTCTCACCACCATCATCAACCTCACAAGGAAGATCTCCAACGTAAGTAGAAACATACTGTGGAAATGCTCTGCTGCAGTCGTGATAGATTGTTAGAAGCTCAGTGGTAGGAGAAGGTATAAGAACGCTTTCATTGAATGTTGCATTAAAAAGATCTTTAGGACAAAGACCACCAATAAAATCCGATCGCGCCAGTCGTATGATACCAGAGTCATAGTTCGCCTCTAAGATTCTGAACTTCACGGAGGTGATACTAATCTCTGCGAATCCACCACTACAGTTGACTTTGAAATCAGGGTGGCCACAGTCTTCTCTGCCAAATGTCCAGAAAGGGTACAAGAGACCGCTTTGATTGCCGCAGCTAAACGGTCGACTGCAGCGATCACGAAGCTCATTAGCTGAGAAAACGCAAGAAGGTATTACAAAGAGCATCCACGTGATTATATGGAACAGATTGATCATTGTGTTGGAGATCAATATGAATCCAAAATAAAAAGCTGTAGGATAATGGTGAATTGTTTTTTGTCTAAGTGTTGGTTTTGTACGAGTTTGACTAGATGAACTTACGTTCTTTGACCAACCTTATTTTCTAATTTTGTTTTGTACGACGATTTCAAAGTCATGGGGTTTGACAATTCTGAATCCAAAACCATAAAATCGAGTTTTCCCGCCAAAATTGTAAAATCGAATTTTCCCGCCAAAACCATAAAATTAAGTTTTTTCTGCCAAAACTGTAAAATCAAGTTTTTCGTCAAAACCGTAAAATCGAGTTTTCTCGCCAAAACCATAAAATCGAGTTTTCCCGCTAAAAACGAATTTCCCGCCAAAAAAAAAATGAATTTCTCGCCAAAACTACAAAACAAATTTTCCGCCGAAACCGCAAAAAATAAAATTTCTCGTAAAATCTTATTTTCCCTTGAAACCACATTTTTTATATGGTCCATAATGGACCCCATGGAAACCCATGTAAACATGGGTGTTATTGGGTTTGGTCTTTAATGGACATGGTCCTTACGGTCATGGTCACTCTGTGTCCACGAATAATAAATGGACAAATGGATATGGGTTAATGGACGTGGGCGAGCCCAATTTACAGCTCTAGATGTGTCTAATTGATAACTTAATGCCAATTAGCTGGAGACGGAAGAAAATTTCAAACAAGTTAGCATTATATCTGAAGCAGATTCTGTGAGCAAAAAAAAAAAAAACTGGAAGTTCAGAAGATGCATCTGGATCAGGAGGAGAGAACTTAACAAGGGGTATGAGCTGACATTTCTGAATTCAAGTCAGTGAACTATTTTGTTGGTTTTTTTCATGGAACTCAGCAAAGAGAAGTATATAAACTTTGTGGATAAGTGGAGGTGGACACTGCGACCTTGAACTGGATCCGTATTTCATCAGATATCTGAAGAAATTTGTTGCAATAAACAAGCTGAGTAAGATGCCATAAATCAATATTGCTGATATTTTTGAAATGGGTTGATTCGGAAGACTTCTAGAAACAATGATCTAGACATTATGCTCGAGAAATCAAAAGAAAAGTAATATGCATGAAAAATCACAGAGTGCAAAAAAGTATATAATCACAATGTGTCAACCATGAACTTTGGGAAAAGATCAGTATCTAAAAGTACATTCTGCGGTTTTATGTTGAAATGTACAACCTTTGTCCTACAGCCATGATGCAAGTAATCTAGACCATGAGCAACTCCTAACGCGATCTCATAAAACTCCCTCCAGTCCATATTTAACGAGATATCAGTCAAATCATGGGTTGGATTCAAATAAAATCGGAATGCTAAGGTTGAACCCAGCTTAATACATGTACATGACTCATCCTTGATAACTCTCTAACAAAATGTTGAGAAAAGGGGGGGGGGACAAAGAAATTTTACATGAGTGTTTTAGTTTCTGAAAATATGTCATGTTTGTCTTTTCTTTTCTTTTTTTTCTTATAACACCAATTCGAACTATATACAAATATTATGAACGTCTCTGGTGCTTATTGAAAAAAAAATCTTTTTCTTCTTACTGTTAAACACTTTTCTGAAACCATATATACATCGGTTTCGACTAATGATATTGACTCGGATGGCATGCAATAGAAACGAAAGAGTAACTCTATAGTCATTTAATCAAATTTAAAATTCATTACTTATATAAATGATTTGGAAACAAATGTCGGATACTCTTGATCTCAACTTATTATAATTAAATAAAACAACTAAGTAGAGGAAACGATCAGTCAGCTCACCAGCGATCGTTGCACGAGCAGATGCCTTTATTGAAGTGATGAAATTTCTTTGAATCTCGCTTAATCAAGTGTCTGCCAGTTATCTCTGACATAAGCTTCAATGCGTCGTGGCTATCATGGCAAATCCGAAAATTACTTATCACAGTGACTGAAGATCGAGGCCTCGAAGTAAGAAGCCCCTTAACAACCGCGACTTCTTCTTTATAGCCAAAGGTCCATTCTTCCTTATTCTCCTTCTCCACGCGTTCATTACGCCACTCTCCAGTGCTAGGAACATAACCCATTTCCACCATTTGTAACTGCAGACTCTTAAGCGTCTCGTAGATCATATCCTTTTCTGAATATGAAATATCTTTTCTTCTATTGTTTTTATAGTTCACACTTGCTACAAGACCTGCACTACTTGACGCTTTGTCCAACCTTGTGGCGTCCAACTTCTCAACCAACTCAGCACATCTATCTCCAAGCTCTACATCTCCATGAACCCTAGAAAGATTCATTAGCGTTTCCCACACGTTAACACTCGGTTCCACTGGCATTTTCTCAATAAAGCTCAGTGCCTCGTCCAAGTGACCAGAAGTTGCCAGCATTTGCGTTACACTATTATAATGTTCCATGGAAGGTTTGATTCCATAGTCTCTTTGCATGGCTTCAAACTGAAGTAATCCCTTTTTGACATCTCCGGTCAAAGCATATGCAGAGAAGACTTCTTGGAACATCTCTCCATCTGGTTTGTTCCCTTCTTGTTTGAAACGAGTAAACAAACTGATGGCTTCGTCACCATAACCGTTGCTGACTAAGCACCTCATCATAACACACCAAGTCTCTGGACTCTTCTCAGACATCTCGTGGAACAGCTTGACTGCATAAACAACAGATCCGCAGCGAGAATACATCTCGATTATGGCGTTACGAGAGCTAACATCAGAAGGATAAGACAGAGAAACAATGCGCTCATGAACAAACTTTGCTTCTTCCAAAACTTCTGGTCTATCACATAGTTTCGCTAACCTTAAAAGTCTAATCAGATCAATAGCGTAACCATGATTCTGCAAGTAATCTAAAACCTTTATAGCTTCTCTCAAATTACCATGATTGCAAAACCTATCGAATGTCTCAATAGTAACATCATCATGACCAATAATTGAAGAAACTGTTCTGTGTTGTCTTTCGATTGGATTTTGTGTCCATGTGGGACACCTTACGTGGTGCTCAGGCCGAGTGATAATCTTGGTGATGCCACTGCTTATCAGGCTATGATGACGATGATGATGATGATGATGAGAGAGGGCTCCACGTGAACTGAACCAGCGGCTTCCTGTCTGAGTTGCCAAAGCTAAGTAGGGTTTCGAAAGTTTGAGTTTTCCGCACCATAATAGCACCATTACGCTCTGGTCAAAGACGTCTGCCGGCAAAAACTGTCAAAGCCTAAAATAACCTAAAAAGAATTTCGCATTAGGTAATGATGATATTATACTACCAAAATTGGCTATAGTTTCCTAATTGGCCATTAACCATTTTACTTTTCTTTTTTTTTTTGCGTGAGCTGCAAGATGGATACTAAACCGTCTTTATTTATTGCGATCTGTGGCCAACGACATCATAACTTGTTGAATTCGGTTTTGTAGAATCAACCACACCATTGATCCGAACTCATAAACTTTTGTGATTCGTCTCTATTAAGTAGCCTATGATAATAAATTATATAAACTAATTTATCATAAACTAATAAACTAATGAAAATTCATAGAATAACTCTTTTAATTTATTTTCACAAAAATAACATTTAAGAAATAAAATAACCATAGGATTAATTATTTTATTAAAGAGATAAATATACATTTATAACCATAAGGTTAATTATTCTAGATTTAGAGTTTAGAGTTGTACTGTTAGGTTTTGGGGATAAAGTTTCAAATTTTAAAAAATAAAAATTAAAAATTAAAAAATTCAAAATAAAAAATGCTATTTTGGATTTTTTTAGTGTTATTTTGGTGATAAAAACTTGAAAGTATTTGAGAAAATTGCCCTAAACTAATATAGTCATGGGCGAACCTACGTTGCACAACAAGGGGGCAGCTGCCCCCAGTAAAATCTATGACTAAATTTAGATTTGTTAAGAAATTAATGTATTCTACAGCTAGTTGGTTAAAACCCTTTCTCTGCCCTCACTGGACCAACGTACGAACCCTCTCCCACCTTTCAATATCCTTAGTTTTTTTTTCTAATTTTCCCTTTACTTTTCTGCTTTTTTTTTTGCAATGAGTTTCATTATTTTCTTCATGCTCTTTTTTAGTTTCTTGTTCCTAAGTTTTCTTCATTCAAAAAAAAATATTTTTAAATATTTTGAGTTTAAGTACTTTTTCATATAATTTTATTAGTATATTCACTCTTTTTCTTCACTTAGTTTTTAATTATATTATTTCACTAATTTATTTTTCTTCTAAGTGTTATTATTACTGAAAATATTTACACAAATTTATGTAATATTATTAAATAAAAAATTATTAATTAATTAATTTTTGCCCCCACTCAATATATTTTCTACATTCGCCACTGAATATAGTATCTTGGGGCCAAGTGGAAACTTACGAATTAAGGTCTGAATCTCAGACTATGTGAGACTAAAAGTGTACATTCCATCATTTGAGCTAATCTCAGGAACATGCCTTGAACTTTGCGCGAAAGGTGTTTGGGCGATGTCTGTGGTGTTCGAGAGATCTATTGAATGTGAGTAAAACGGCTTACCGTCGCTGGACATTTGGACTGAGCAATCGATAACATCAGCACCATCTTTGATAGCCTTGTCATATGCCATGTCTGTACATCCAGGATAGTCCCCACTCGCTACTAGTCAGATAACTGATAAGGAATTATTCAAGTATTTACTTTTAGTAACCTTGTTTTGTAGCGTTTCTTCCACGATGGGAGAAGCAGTCTTGAAGAAAATATGAAAAGAAAAATGATTTTGAGTATTTCAAGTAATGATGTTTCAAAGAGAACAATAAACCACTTGAAGAGATTTTGCTTACCAATAGATGCAGACGCAGTTATGGGAAAATCAGAGAGCACACCATCGACAGAGAAATTGCCATTATCCACAAAAGGTAGTTACTCAGACACTGGATCGAAACTGTAGTCATATGCGATATTAACATATGTAAAGTAGAATAAATATGAATATTATTGTGTTGTATCTTAATGACTTATAAGAGAATTGTATATATATACAAGACTTAGACATATCTCAACTAAGAATAAAACTTAGAGAAATTTCTTTAGATAGCCTATTTTAATTTGTTCTTCACAAAAATAGTTTTTAAGAAAGAAAATGACCAAAATATTTTTTTTAGAAGCTAAAAAATTTATTTATATGCATTTATACTCCTAGGGTTAACTAATTTAGACTTTAGGGTTTAGAGTTAATGGGTGGATTTGGGGATAGGGTTTCAAATTTCAAAAAAAAAAATAAAAAAAAATTGAAATTTTCAAAAAAAAAAAATGTTATTTTGATCATTTTTTTCTAGGGTTATTTTGTGACAAAAACTAAAAAAGTACTATTTAAGAGAATTGTCTAGAACTTATCTAAATATTATGATATATATCTAAATTAGTTAATTAATCTTTATCACAATAGAATTTATATAATAATCTTCAGTTTGAGTTTCAAGACTTCATGGGTTTCACTTCATACTCGGACTTTAATGGTCTGTAACATCTGGTTTGCAAGATACATATTTTGCTTCTCAATATATCTAATACTCCCTTGCACGACAAATATGGGATGCAACACACAAATATGCAATCATAAAGCAGACCATGTATGTCGTGAACACTATATCGAAGAAAACAAATTAGTAACCTCCTCCGGATATAAACTTCGACTTAAATAAGAAGGGTTAAAAAATTTAGATTTTTGGTCTTAACAATGGGAATACATTCTCTGGACGCAACAACAGCTCCAAAAACAATCGTTTTTTCTTGGACAGTCCATAACTCGAATTCAATAATTTAACCTAAAAACTTAGCGTTCCACTAGATCTTCCTATATGGTTAAACTATAACCACAATATTCCAAACCATGGAATAACAAACATGAAATTCTAAACTATAGAAAATTTTAGATAAAAATAACTCATATGAAACCCATTACCTTAAACACCATTAAATATCTCGTCATTTTTGCACTCAAAGATCGTAACCAAACTATAACTCATATATTAAACCAAACCTAATAAAAGCTATTAAGTAAACACCCACTAAAAACTAAACTATAAATTAAGAATAAAACTAAATCCATTACTTTAACTAGAAAACCTATGACACGTTGGTTGCATGATCACGGATCATCACCCTCAAGACAGAACCATAACCACGCTAATATGAAACGTAATTTAGTAACGTGACATCGAACTACATGATCATCTGGATCGCCATCGTCAACGCCACCGAATCAGATGCTCTGACAAAAATATAACTATGTATTTATTTTAAAAACGAACTAAAACTGAATTTAATACTTAAAATTGAAAAGTTCAAACCATTAAAACAATTAAACAAAGTCATCATCTACTGAAAATTAATTAAAATAGAATAAATATGCTTGAAATTAAACTTAGATGTGTGTTTTATATTATTTTTAAGTTTACATATAATTTGTGTGTATATATATATATATTGTTGCCATATCCCCGATGTATTACTTTGCCGTTTTCCGTACCCGTGTATAGATATGGAATGTTTTGCACATGCCAATGTGTAGACAGTCTTTTCCACACTCGATTGCAAATTCGTTTGAGAGTCAGCTTATGAATCATCTCATCTTATTCTTAATTATGGCGTACTTTTCATCACATATTGATAGAGCGTAGATTTAGTATAACTATTTAGTATTTTCTATAAATAGTCTCATTTCAGTTTTTTTTTCTTTTGCCTTGGAACGAATCCAAGAATTGGCCAATCATATGAGTTTACAAAAAACAAAAATTGACGCCAAAAGATAAGAGCATGCAAGAAACGATATGGACATAAGAAACCTGGATTTAATGAATGAGAATAAAGATCCACCTCGTAGAAATATACTGAGTCGATCTAAAAAGTACAATAGTGTTCTAATTTTCAACAATCGTTGAAAAGAATCATTCCATAAATATTGTTAGTTCAAAGTTTAGGTGTCAATATCAACTATAAACTTTCGTGTAGTAATAAATCGAAACTAGAGAGAAGAAATGTATATGTATATGCAATTCCTATTGTAAACTCATGAGTTTCAAGGTAGAGGAGAGAAACCATAAGCAAATAAGTTCCAATTTCAAACCAAAAAACTTTAGTAACATCTTTTTCAAAGATGGGTAATCCAACCCTTCAATAACTATAGGTATTTTGTATGTGGATTTAAATATAACTCGGTATACGTCTTGATTATCACCATGAACATCAAAGAAGTATTACATGCATGTACACAGAGCCCCTGAGAATTCTAGACCTTTAAACAAAAAAAAGGAATTGGCCCATTAAATATGAACTTATGAAAAAATAAACAAAGAATCCCTATAGATGGATGGAACTCACAACCTGGATATATATAGGTGAACAACATAACCATCTAATGAATATTTCAAATGACAATTGACCCCTTAAATATATAGACTCAAACTACACTAGAAGCACATGCTTGATAATTGATATGCTTCTAGTCGAGCCCAGCCTGCATGTACATTACATGTAAAGTTGGTCCTGCGATTTTGAGACTAAAAGAGAATAAAAAAAAGTTATTTTTTGTCTGTTTACCAGGGGGTGAACTTGTGCGTTAATTACTAAAATATAAATTTGTGAAATATATTCTGTTTATGAAAACAAAAAGTAAAAAATAATCAAAAACTAGTATTAATTGCCGGAAAATATTTTTTTACCTTATTAACACCGTCCGACGTACTTGTAACCCGAACAATCTATATATAAGATTGTTTTACAGAAAGTTTTGGTCAGTTTTTTAAAAGACAAAAAAACTAATATGGTACCAAAAAGATTCAAAGTCAAGTTCATAACTGAAAATCTCCACTTTTGAAATACTAAAGACAATTTTGGCATGGCCTAAAGGCGAGTTCTGAATACATATTCTTAGTTCGAGCAGAGAATTGGACCATATGTCTGACTACCGGCCGTCAAAATTTTATAAAAAATATTTCAAAGATAAAGAACAGTATATAAAGAGGCTTGTCAAACGAAAAGTGGACATAATCAATAGCTAGAGTCATTAAGTGTTTCTCTAGAATGTTAACGTCTTTCTTCTCTACTTAAATACCTTAGCGAAATAGACAAACAAAGTTTATATTTGAAAATAAAAGGAACCAAATATTGAGGCAAAAATCTTCGTAAAGTGAAGATTAGGTAAGAGACTCACTGCAAGAAGCTAACTACGACATTGCAAAGTAACAGGTTCTTATAATTTAACTAAAGTGGAAGTTAAGATTTCCTCATATTTTTCGAAAATTATATAATAGTAATTTTAAAATATTTAATCAGGAAAGCATAATTTTGTAAAATAATTAGAACAAAATATTATGGGGTTACAAAAGTTAGCACTGGAATCGGAATAGAATCTGGAAGATTATAGGACAGGTTGACGTACAAAAATAGAGATGAAAAATAAACTGAATAAAATAGAATAAAAAATTGTGAGTAAGAGAAAAAAATTAACTGAAATTATTAGTTTATGGCAAAAATATTATAGATGAAAGAGGAGATTACAAAATAAAAACCTAAAGCAACTGAAGCCCTGGCAAAAAGAAAGAAAAAACAGGGGGACAGTTTGAAAACAGAGCACTACAGCACTTAGAACTACAATAATAAAACTTAGCACGGATTATCTAATCCAAGCGGCCATGAGAGACTGATAGCGTTTCCTATGCCGTCTACCATGGATGATATTGAGAATCTCCCTATCAATGATCTTGAAAAGTGCTCCGCTGGAAACAGACTGATTGTTATGGAGGACATTGTTTCGTTGTCTCCAAATATGGTAGATGGTGGCTTGGACTACGGCCAGAGTCTTTTTGTGTAAGAATAACTCATAAATGTCTCTTTTATGTTAACTTCTTTAAAAAGATAGTTTTTCCCTATTGCATAATTACATATCCGTTTCTGTAGTTTGTGTGTCAACTGCGTTTACCTGAAAATATGGCGTTTATAACTTGTAAGTGGTTACGGAAGAACTGATCAAATCCTGATGGTAATATGTTGCACGTATTTTTTTATTTTTTTTGTAACACTTATGTTGCAGGTATAAAAATGGAAAAACGTGAAAAGATAAGAAAACAAAAAGAAAATAAAGTAGTTCAGGTAAATCAATCAATTGTATTGTAGGTGTAAAGGAAAATAGTGATTTTAGGTTAATTCAATTGTCAAACTAAACACAGACTCGCAAAGTGTGAAGAAGACAAGATGGTGACAAGTTAAGTTTCCAAATATCTTAAAAGCAAAGGTCATGCATGAGTTCAGGGGTAAGGAAGTAGAGGCTTAGTTAATTAATTAGCTATTTTATATAAATTTAAATGGCTATCAATATAAAGTAAACATAGCATTTTAAAAAAAAAATAATGATCAAATCAGGGTTGTAGTTAGTAAGATTTGGGAAGATCTTGCCATGTCTAAACAAATACTTAATTCAACGTCAATCACGCCAACACTTTATACTTGATGTTAATCTATTGACATTAAAGTATTTTTGGTGGGACCTCAATTATAACCTGATTAATCATACATAAGGCATAGATCAATATATTAAGAAGGCAGATCAAAGATCTATTCAATAAATTTGTTATCTTGTAATTATTTCATCAATGTTAAGAAAAAAAATAGTAAACAAGTTTCCTTTATGTCCAATCAACTAATTGAACGGTTCAAACCCGTGACATAGTTGAAAATGATAAGATTAGGAATATGCTTATATATACTAAACTTATTAGAAAATATATAAAAAATCAAGGCTTTACGAGGTGTGTACGTAGACCTACATAGCCTTTATATTATTGTTATGTGTATTTTACACATTATCGTATGACATATGTGATGCACACGTTTAATCACTTATACGTGTATGTATCAAAGCATAGAAGATGGAAACTAGAGCATCAAACCAATTAAAAACGATTGTAAAAATATTTGGAAACATGCCATAAGCACTTCATAACAAAGTGAGTGGACCAACCTAGACTCCATAATTATTTCAATTTGTGATTAAAATATAAATAAATCAAATCTTAATTATAAATATATGCACATGCAAACTCAGGGTTGAATCCCATTTGAGTCTTTATTCTCCTCTTTCCATTTACAAAAAGACTTTCAAATCTCTCTCTCTTTGTCTCCCCTTTTTTTAGTTGTGCATACATATATGGCGACAGATACATCCTCTTTAAAACTCTTTGGCATAAACCTTCTTGAAACAGCCTCGGATCCAGATCAATCACCCGAACCAAGATCCGGACCCGAACCCGAATCACGGAAGTACGAGTGTCAATACTGTTGTAGGGAGTTTGCAAATTCTCAAGCTCTTGGTGGTCACCAAAACGCTCACAAGAAAGAGCGTCAGCTTCTTAAACGTGCACAGATGCTAGCCTCTCGTGGTCTGCCACGTCATAACAACTATCATCCTCACACGAATCCGCTTCTCTCCGCCTTCGCGCCGCCGCATATGATGATCTCTCCTTCTCCCTTGACTTCTAAGTGGCTCTACGGTGAGCATGTGCCGTCACAAAAAGCTGTTGGTCCCATGTATTTTCACGGTGGATATGAAAGAAGGGGATTTTACGGTGGTGGGATGGAGACTATGGCCGGAGATATTAGGGCTCACGGTGGATCTTTGTCGGAGATGAGGAGGTCTGCCGGAGAGAATGATCGTGGTAGGGAAGTTAAGTTAGATAATGGTATTGGACTTAACCTCCATCTAAGTCTTGGGCCATGATTGATTACTAAGTTGGCCCAATTAAAAATCTGTGAAATACTATTCGGATGAGATTTTTATAGAGTAAATTTTCTGGGGTGATATTTTTTTCCTTAGCTTTACCAAATCACGTTTTCTATGTATGCGTTTGCTTTCACTTTTTTTTTATTCATCTTGTAAAAATGCTATGTGAATGTCTTACTATTCTGTCAATTTTAGTTCAATTATTAGGCATCTGTATATATATAGGAATATATTGTCACCAAGTCGATTTCAAATTTCAAATAGAGGTTGTTTGGCAAAGGAGTTTTGCTTCATAAAGTGTTTTAACCACTCTTCGCGAATGTGTTAGGTTCCAATTTCCAAACAGCATGTGATACTATTGTATGATCTTTTGTTTTTTGGTTTGGACTTTCGAGCAATGTTTTTAAACATGGATCGAACCCACGGTCGGACAGGGTTAAACCATGTACCGAAAACATTTCTTGGCCGGGTAGAGAAAACCGGATTTATTTGTAGTTTAATATAATAAAAAATATTTGTTAATTTTTTTCTATTTTAAATCATTATAACTATTACAAATTTATATTTTTATGATATTCAATTTAATTTTCATAATTCATGGTGATAAATATTTAAGGTTAAAATATTGAAATGAAAACTTTGATTGTTTGTTCTTCTTTTTCTTCTTCTTCTCACTCGGATTGCATAAGTTCATTTAAACTAAAGTGTTAAATCTAAACTGGAACAAGAACAAATTGAACCGACTCAAATCTAATTCTAACCGAATTGAACCGATTCAAATCTGAATCTGATTGTATAAAACGTTTAAAGAAATTATAAAGAAATAAACAAATTCACAGAATCAAGATTTAATATATTTCCTTAACTCAATAAAATGTATGTAATGTGTGACGATTTTGTACGATTTTTGAATCCCATAATACAACATTGATGAGACTATTTGCAAAACCCGAAACATAATCTACAAACGAACTCAAGTTCTATGATACCCTTTAGAGACTAGGGTTTTGCTAGAAGTATTTATTTGCGCCAAAGCGCATATTAACGGAGAGGTTAAACATATATTTACATGGAAAGGAAGCTTGATCAATAAAATAAGCATAAAATATAAAGGAAAATAATATTAAGAAAATATTTTTTTTCAAGATGAGGATAACAGAAATATCTCGATATTATATGGAAATATTCCCGAATTATCTTGACACAATAAAATATTTAGATTTATGAGATAATAAAGATGAAACGGTTAAGATTTATCATTGAAATTATATAAAATCTTCGTGTGAATTTGTTCCATAAGAACATAACGATTTTTTGTAAGCGAAATACCACAAGTCCCAAGCCCGAACTAGTGTCATGAGCGCGCATATATATGGTTTACATAATGGTCATTCTCACTCTTTGTACATAGTATCATCACAAATTATTAAACTTTGTTAATGGGATGTCATATATATATATATACAACAACAAAAAAAATCTTGTAAGCAATTCAAAACTTTTTACTCTTGTATTTTATTTAAATAAATTCTTTTTATTTAGAGCTCAAAATACATATTCACTTTTTTCTTCACATTTAATCCAATAATTTACAAATCTTATAAATTTGGGTTAGAAGTTTTGTATAACTGGGTGAGTCCTTGTTTTCATCTATCTTCTTTTCAAGATGGATACTACTAAGGATGATGTTTTTCACATTCTATAAAGTGAGTTTGCATTCAGTTTCTTCTTGATTAAAAACATGGAAGTTTTAAAGTTTAAACTTTATGATGATTGATTCTTGGATTGTCCCGTTTTGAAGGTTTTCCACCAGATATTGAAGTTGTTGTAGAGGCAAAAGATCTTGCATCACATATAAATGCTATTGCCTTTTGAAGATCCTCAAAGCAAGTCTCCGAACCAAGTTTCTCCAAAAGAAAACACAGTTAGTTCTTTGTTTTTCACGGTAGTTGATTCTTCACCTGAGATTCTCAAACCTTCTGCTAGAAAGCCTATAACTAATACAAAAGTTCCATTTGAAAAGGGTTAGAGCATCTCCAGCCTCATTCTATTTTTCACTCTAAAATAGAGTTTAGAGTAAAAATGTTGCAATAGTACTTTATTTCTCACTCTATAATAGAGTGTAAAATAGGTTCACTCCAAATATAGAGTAAGTTGTTTTTTTTTGTTCATCACTCTATTTTTCACTATAAAATAGAGTACCATTGGAGCAAACTCCATCTCTATTATAGAGTTACTCTATTTTAGTGTAAAAATAGAGTAAACCATTAGAGATGGTCTTATAGCCAGATGGATTGGCTGAAACTTACATGAACACAACCCGATCTTGCAGGTAATGCTTTGTCTTCTTCTTTTATTCTAAATGCATTTTGATGTTTTATATGATGAAAGGGGTAATATTGTTGTGTAGGTCTGAAGGGAAAGTCGATCAGGAAGCTTATTTCAATGGATGGAGTAAAGAAGAACAAATCAGGAGATTCGATGTGGACTGTTTTGAAAGGTCGTGTGTACAACATATCATCTTGTATGAATTTTCATCCCAGAGGTGTTGATATGTTGAAGAAAACTGTTACACTACAAAATACGATTCTCCCGCTAACAACTCATTTATAACCTTTATAAAATGTAGTTTATTGTTTTATAGAAGCAAAATATGTATATCTTTCTCACTTTACGTATGTGAAAAAGACATGACAGCTAATTAAAAAGAGAAATTCTTTGTTCTTATAGATAATTTGTGTTTTTATTACATTACTTTAGTACATTTTTTTTTACGTTCAAAGTAGGTTTGCCGCCAACATATTACGAGACAGTCGTATTCTCAATTGAACAGAGTGCTGAAAATGTCTGCTGATGTCAAATTTTGAAAGCCGCAAAGATATCAAATTTTCAAAACAATACCCAAAATAGAAAATTTGTCATGTCGATCTGGATGGATAAGTAAAAAAAAAAAAAAAAAAAAGTTAGTTCACTAAGCATATCGACACCTCTTAATTTCATCCTGAACTTCTATTTAGTCTCATACTATACCTGGAGAAGAAAAAAAACTGTTATATTCTCACATCAACGAAACATAATATCCATGTACCTTATGGTCGTACAGTGTTTCTAATCTGAATTTATGAGAATCAGATTTATGATACATTTGAATAAAGTTTCTTTGTTAGCTTTTCTAACAAATAGCAGGAAATATAGTTATTATTCGCAGAAAATCTTATCATTTGCATCTCCATCTTTAATTTCTATCTAGTTAAAATGACAGCACATATACGACTTTTCTAAAATTCAATTCCTAAAATTGCAATCTTCTATTAGTATATATATAGTGGTGTCAAACTGTTGATAAACAAAACACACACAAACACAAAGCAATGAGTTATCCTCGGCAAACAATAGGAAACAGAGCACTCCCCTCTGTTTCCACACTTCTCCTAAGTATTCTCTTCTTCATCTCCAAGCCATCGAACGCCCAATCTTCTTCTCCGGAGTTTGCATGTGACGTCACCAGAAACCCTTCTCTAGCCGGTTACGGATTCTGCAACACGGGTTTGAAGCCCGATGCCCGAGTAACCGATCTTGTCGGAAGATTAACTTTGGAGGAGAAAATCGGGTTTCTTGTGAGCAAAGCTACGGGCGTGAGCCGTCTTGGGATTCCAGATTATAACTGGTGGTCAGAGGCACTACACGGTGTCTCTGACGTCGGAGGTGGCTCTAATTTTACCGGTCCAGTCCCTGGTGCCACTAGCTTCCCTCAAGTCATACTCACCGCTGCTTCCTTCAACGTATCTCTCTTCCAAGCCATTGGCAAGGTAATACAAACTTATCCCACCACAATGGAAGATTTTGTTTCTTTGGGTACAAGTAACAGACAAAAGTCTTTTCATGCTTCTACTTATGGAATGGTTTAAGGTTGTGTCGACGGAGGCGAGGGCAATGTACAACGTTGGAGTAGCTAGATTAACGTTTTGGTCACCGAATGTAAATATATTCCGTGACCCGAGATGGGGAAGAGGTCAAGAGACCCCTGGGGAGGACCCAACGCTCACGAGCAAATACGCTGTGGCTTATGTTAAAGGTCTTCAGGGTACTGACGGTGGAGATCCTAGCCGTCTAAAAGTTGCCGCTTGCTGTAAACACTACACCGCCTATGATGTTGATAGCTGGAAAGGCGTCCATCGTTACACTTTTAACTCCGTGGTAAGAAAAAAGAGTGTTGGAACTCTGTTTTTAACAAAAATGGTGGCTGACTTTTTTGAGTTTTCCGGTGACTTTTCCGGCCACACCGGTGGTTGTCTCCGCCGGATTAATAGCTCATTGTCCACGATTCGTCTCACTTAGTCTTGATGCGAGCCACCCTTGCCGATCTTCATAGTGCCAATCAGTGGACGCGTTCGGACCGCACTGCGGGAAGACCGTTGAAGTCCAGCTTAGAGTAAGGAACGCCGGAAACATAGAAGGGAGCCACACGGTGTGTTTGTTCATGACGCCACCGGCTGTACACAGATCGCCGGTTAAGCATCTGCTAGCGTTCGAGAAGGTGCGTCTCGAGAAGAAGGAAAAGACGGTGGTGAGCTTTAAGGTGGATGTGTGTAAAGATCTGAGTGTGGTTGATGAAACAGGGAGGAGGAAGATCGCTTTGGGGAAACATGTTCTCCATGTCGGAAGCTTGAAGTACTACTTGAACATTAGGATCTAATGTAATACAATTTGTTTTATATAGTTTCAATGTTTTAGTTTCTACAACAAATTAAGATTCATTGAAATGAAATATTGAAAACTTTTATTGTTCATTCTTCTTCTTATCTTTTCACCCAGATCATACAAGCTCAGTTAAACTAAAGTGTTATTTCTTAACCGAACCAGTATTGGAAACTAGACGAACTAATTTTAAACCTGAACCGGTAGTCAGACCGGGTTAAACCTGTGAACCAGAAACATATATGTATCAAATAGATAAAAACCAGGTCTATTTGTAATTTATTATGAAATTATTTTTGTTAATTGTCTTTATCTTTTTTTAATCAATATAACTATTAAATCAAAACTTTTCTATTTTTATAATATTAAATTTAATTTTCATAACTTACAGTTGGTAAATATTTAAAGTCAAAATAATGATTTTACATTTGAAATCAGAATATTAATCTTATATTTGTTTTTCACTTGGTTTGTACTTCAATTTTATTTCATAATAATTATATTGAAAACTTTAATAACTAACATAATTATGTTTGTAAAATTTACCAAAGATAATTAACAAAATATTTAGATCTAATTCTATTTTACTATATGGTTCAATTGAATTGGTTGAACCCAATTTAACCCGGTTGAACCATATTAATCCATGATCCAAAAAAATCTAATTTAATTACCAATCTAGTTTTAGAAACATTGGTTTGGATGCTAGACCTTTCTTTTTCTTTTTGTAACACGTTTGGAGGCTAGACCTGTATCCCATATAAATGATGGGAAATACAGTTTTGTTTGCTTTCAGCATACTTCTAATAAAACTAGATTTGAAAATTTGGAAAATATAAATATTTTTTAAGAACTATTTAAAAAAAAAATCAAAAATTTTTGAGTTAGTATCCGAAGAGCAACTCCAATGTTTCATAGGACTGTGTCCAGATTTGGCATTGGCCCTGATTCCTAATCAAGTAATCAACCAATTTGAGCATTGACCAATGTTTCATAGGACCGAAGGTAATTATATAATTCTTGCTTTACGAATTAATGACTGTTTGATCAAGGATCATTTGGTCCCCCCACACACAAAAATAAGACCGTTACACAAAGTAAAAAAAGGAAAGGGTAAAAGCGTCCATACATCAAAAATGTTCAAAGGAGGCTCTCTTCTTTCTCAATCAGACCGTTACGATACGAAACGAAACACAAAGAAACAAAAGCTCTTTCACAGTTAAAAGTCAAATCTCTAAACAAAACAAAAAAACAAATCCTTGTGAGGAAGAAGACAGCACACCGTGCAAAACAATCAGAGACTTTGATCACATCAAGTAATGGAAGATACGATTTCAAACCCAAGCATGGAACCTCTGTTATTTCCCGTTGATGATCCGATGTCTCTCCTACTTTCTCAGAACTCCGATAACAACAATCTCTGCGTGTTCGTGAGAGGTCCCAGATACGGAGAATACGCGACGTTACGTGAATCGAAGCTTCGATTGAAGCGAGAGTACGAGACGATACTAAAGGAAGAAGAAGAGAGGTTCCTCGGCGGAGACAAGAACCAAACGAGATTTGGTTTTACAAGAGAAGATGAGATTAGGGTTTCTCCAGAGAAGAAGACGAGATTTGGTTTTAAATATAACCCCGCGCCGGCGGCAAACCCTAATCCACGGAGAATGTCTTCGTCATCGTCGTGTTCGTTGGCTCAGTCTGTTCCTGACTTCTCCGCCATGATTCGTAAGGAAAATCGTCGCCCGGGTAACTCGAACTTGCTCCCACGGAGAACGGATCTCACTCCGCCGTCGTCTAAGAGCAGAAACGCCACCGTTTTCGGTTCGGCTTCTTCCAATAAAGGAAGCATGAGTGCTGGAGATAAGAAGAGAATGGGGATGTCGCGTAAGAGCTACGCCACCGTCGAAGATTTGAAGAAAGTATCATTGGCTGCAGCTTCTGGCATTAATGGCGGAGGCGGAGGAGGAAGGAAATCAATCGGAGGTGGTGGTCGGACTATTCTAGGTTACAGACAAATCTACTGATCTCTTTTGTCACGCAACGTGGTTGTGTTTCTTTTACGATTTGATTTTTTTAGGTTTTGGTTGATAAAGATTGTTCCTTTTTTTTTTCTTGATTATGGTTTAGTGATTGATTGATAGATGTGTGATAAAACTTAAAGCTTGAGTAGCAAATAAGATTCATACCGTTGAATTATGCTGATTTTGATAAAACATTATCTAAAAGAGATCCATTGCTAACTCTCCCACCAAACACCAAAGGATCTCATAAGCTATCTCTGACCCAACTCCTAACAAATGGGTTTCAAGATCCATCCATTTCTCCATCTCAATATCGATTACTTCATCCATATCAATCCGAGCTAATGCTGCCCACTTTGGAACTTCTTCAAGAACACCACGAATCAGCACGGAAGCATCAGTACTTGATGATGGCTTTAATCCGCTGGAAATGTTTCTTTCTTCCAAGTGTTCAATCATGGCATCTACAAGAAACCCTCCGGTTATTCCAGTGAGATTCACCAAATTATCAGAACGAGCTGCGTAAATCATGAGTTCGTCGAAGAGTTCTGGTCCGATGAGGTAGTTGTCTTGTGTAGTAGTAGTACCACCAAGTAACAGCTCGGTGTGGAGTATGACTTCTCTTGCGCTGGTGAATCTCTGCTGTGTTGATATGAGACCTGTGTTGCTTAAATACCTCAGGACATTAGAGACATGGCTGATAAGACTGGAGATCGCTTGATAATTACCACTACTTGTTGAGTTCTTGAACAAAGCTGCAGAGTTCTCAAGAACGTCCCAATCGGGTTCTGCAGGCTCTAGAGGCATCCTCATCTGTCCTGGAACTACAAATATCATAACAGCAGTTTAAGGTTTCAGATACCAGAAACTTTCTTAATAATCTCATGTACCTGAGATATTGTCGAAGCTATTCGAAAAGCAACTCTCGTTAGAGAAAGAAGCATCAAGTACCGAGCCAGGGCTCGTGTAATCGCTGTTTGCATTTCCTATCGAACTCCACATCTCTGTTTTGCCTTTCCTCTGCAAGATTCAAGAAAGCAAGAATGAAGAGAAGATGATATATTCTAAAATGTGTAAAGTCCTTTCAGACGATAAAAGCATACCCGACAAGCTATTTCTGCATAAGGCTGCTCTTGTGCTATTGAGGATAGGACCTCATGGAGAATCAAAGATGCTGGTTTATTGGGCAATGCACTTCTTCTTATGGCTTCATCTTCTTCTTGAAAAGCCAACTCTTTCAACTTTTGCTGAATTAAACCCACAGTACCAGCAGCATCAAGTGGTGTTCTTAGGTTTCTTTCACTCATCTGACTTGGAAAACCTTTTCTCTCTTTTGTTTCTCTACAGCATTGGCTATAATTTCTATGAGGGGGACCAAGCTTCAATGGAGAAAATGTGGTTTCATGACTACAAGCGCAAGGGTTTTCACCATCTAATCGTCTTGACACTGGACTCATAGAGTTACTTCCTTGTCCTTGACAAATTACACAAGCTAACCTTCTCTTCCGTGAAGAAGTGCTTAACCCTGATCTATGACAAGATTCCTCAACTCTAGCCTTGGAGTGATGATAGTTCCTGCTAGTTGAACCTCTATTCATGGCAACAAAGTCCTTCTCTTTACAGTTGATTGCATTTACAGGTGACGAAGAACAACCTCTTTTGCTCTGAAAAGTGTAAGATTGAGCTACTACTGGAGGAAACCTACTGAAGTCATACCGAGCAGGATGTAGAGCCTTCTTCTCCATTTGATCTGTGAAGTCTCTACCTTCACCAGAGACTGACACAGATGGTTCTTGATTTCTCCAAAACACATTTCTTTTACTCCTTCCAAAAGGCGTTGATTCAGAAACACACGCCGTGTTCTTTCCTGTTTCTTCAGCTATCTGACTAGAACCATGAACATCAACAAAGCTACCACATGCTTTACAAGAAGCAACACTATTGCTATAATCAGGTGAAACAACAACTTCAACTGGCTCTTTCCCAACATTTTCGCGCCTTCTAACCCCTGAAGAGCCTGGATAAGCAATAGCATATATCGCATTTCTCCTTCCCGGTTCCATAATCCTAGCAGCAGCGTCAACCAACCTAGAGTTACGTCTATGAAGCCTCGGGCTTTTAACAGGGGAAGGCAGTTTCTGATGCTGATGATGATGTTTCCTAACTCGGGTCAAAACGTTCTTAATCTGCAATGCCTCTGATCCAGACTTCTTCACCATAACACGCCTATCAGACACACCTGTTGTTCTCTGCATCTTCTGTGGCCTTGACTTATCAAAAGCATTATCTTCTCCTTCTTCCTCATCAAACAAACCGCATTTATCCTTGTTGTTGTGAATTTGCGGATACGACGGTTTCTTCTTCTTCTTCTTACCTTTGTCTCTGTGGTTAGATGGTAATGAGTCAAGTCCCATTAAACGAGCTACCAAACTAGGAGGTCTCATCTCATGCTTTTTAATCTCCACAACTTCACCTCGATTTGGGAAACTTCCTCTGTTCTCAACATCAATCTTCATGAAGGACACAAGTAAACAACTTTAGGTTTGTTGTTACTTAATTCAAACCAAATATATAGACTTTATTTTTTAAAAAGAAGGAGGAAGTATTCACCAGATTAAGCTTAGATTTGAGCATTTTCTCATCCATACCAAACCTCTTTGAAGCTTGTTTCCCTGACAAATGCAATAAGATTCACTTTCATTTTCAGACACAACCGTAGAGAAACTGAGACGAACACTTACCAGGAAGAAGTGATTTGCGAGAAAAGAGCTTCTTTTTAGCAAAACGTCTATTCCAGTCGAAGAGCTGAAAGAAAACACCGACGCAACCGCCGAGTCTATTTGGCCGTTTCTCTGTTATGGCCGAACACGTCGCCGTTTTATCCACCGTTTCCTGTAACTCTCCCGTCATTGCCAACGAAACCTTTAACAACAGACAAAGCTCAGAGATATAGAAGACAACACAGATTAAAAATGTGTTCTTTAGAGACAAATCGCTTCAGATTCCATAACTAATCATGACAGAGATGAAAAGAAGACACAGAAGAGAAACAAAACTACTTTCTTCGAGTTCTGATTCTGATTCCGTAAAAAGAAAAGTGTCTCAGCTTTGGAGCTCGTGAAGAAGAAGAAGAAGAATCTCTTTTTAAGAAAAGCAGAGATGATGAGTGTACATTAGCATTGTCGATAGCTTAGTTTACGAGAATAGGGAAAGAAAGGAGACAGTTGGAACTGAGCAAAACGACAATTGTACACTGGAAGAAAAAGACATTCTGATTAGAGCTTTAAAAATAAAATAAAAAGTGAGCTTAAAGAAGAAGATAGAGTGTTTGTCAAAAAAAAAATGAGACTCAGCGGGTAATATTCGCGGTTTGGAGTTAAAAAGGTGAAAGGAGACAAAGGTTAAACGATAGTGACCAAGTGAGACTGAAAGAGAGATGAGAGAGCTTATAAGTTCTTTTTGAGTGTTTTTTTAAACTGTGAGATTCTCTTCTGCTCTGTCACTGACGGTGAAAGGGGCTCGAGAGAGATTGTTACAGCTTTTTATTTTACTTTCTGAAGAAGAAGAAGAGAAGAGAGTAGAGAGATAATCATTTTATTCACTGTTCTGAGAAAATGTTGAAACTAGGGATGGATGTTTGGATCGGGTATTTCGGATTTTCGGTATAGAAATATAGAACCTATTTGGATATTTCTGTACTTTGAGTCATGTTTGGATATTTTTAGTTCGGGTTTGATTATTTTAGATCGGGTACGGATATTTATATTTGAAAGAAAAAAAATAAAATTTTCATCTTTTAAGTTTCTTGTATTTAAAAATATAAGTTACACATAACATATTTTTTTATCTTTTAACAGATTGAATAATTAATAGATTTGGAGATAACATTTCAAAAATAAAAATAAATATTAATTTGGTTATTGTTTTTAAATTTTGGATGTAATTTTTGTTAATATATGAAAGAAAAAGTTTAACATGCATTTTAAATAAATATCAAATCATTTTGTATGTAATTATATGTATATTATACGATCTTAAAGTATGTGTAACATTAATATAAATATTTTAATTAAATTAAGAGATAAAAACTACAAATTTAAAGTTAATTATACACATGCTTGATTATCTTTGGTTATCCATTCAGGTTTAGATATTACATATTCGTATTCGGATATTCAGCATCTCCTAAATCAATATTCGTTCGGATATTTTGCTATTTCAATTCGAATTTTCGGAATGGATTTTCAGGTCGGGTTTGGATACAGGTACGGGTATACACTAAAATGCTCAGGTTTAGTTGAAATTATGCCATCTTAAAACACATTATTTATAAACACGTTTTTATATGAAATTTAACATTTTTCCACAAAAAAAAAGGAGAGAGAGAGAGAGAGAGTGAGCATGCGCACAAAATGTTAAGTAGCTGATAGAAGTAGACTTGGTAAAAACTAGACTAGAGAACATAAAAGAAACTATCGAGGAGAAATTAAAAGATTTTATTTCACTCGAATAAGGTTTTTGTATTTGGGATATTATGGTTTGTGAGAATCGAAGAACATGAAATTGTGGTTAAGGGTTCGAGGAGGGTTTTGTTTCTCGTTCTTGACGAGTCCAGTTTCATCCCTACTCGTCCATTTCTCAGTTCCAAATTCCAACTCAAGCTTTGGTTTCTGTTCCTAATGGTTAAACAATGCCTTTTTCTGTTATCAATATTGCAAAGGGTAAATAGAAAATCCATGATGAGATGGACGAACTATTATAGATGATGTTCTGCTTAGGAGATTTACAGTTATTATGGTTTAGGTAAAGATGGATTGTTTAGATTTGATTGGCCGGTCTTTAGTAACGAATTAGTTTTATTCTGCCATTTACGAGAAAAAATTAGACTGGAAACACATTGACCATTGTGTCAGAGGTCTTCAATTCGAGTGATCGCTGAGACGAAACCAATATTACATGATGAAAAAGAGAGGAAGTAACTGTTTTATAAAAAATATCTTACGGTCCGCCCATATCCTTCGGAGTTCGCCTAACTAAACCTCCCAAACACAATTATGAGACAGCGCCGTCAACCATGTTTTTCGACGCCGGTGGTGTTTCTGGCCACCAGCGTCGGCCTCTCCTTCTTACCCTCTTCTTGCTACCTCTTCTCTTAGCCAATAGCTTCAAACTCTCTGTGTTTTGTTATCAATGTTTTGTCTCTGCCATTGCTCTTCTTCACTCTGGTGGTCATCTACCACTGTTTCTTGTTGCGTGTCGAGGCGTCGAGTCTTCTCTTTCCGGACCTGGACTCACCGGATATGTTTTTTTATGGGGGATTCCTCACAAATCCGCTTCTTTCACTATTCACCGTAGTTGGGAGCCATTGTCGCTCAAAATAAGTATCATTGGACCTCAGGCCGTTGATTATCAACCTCCATACCTCCACACCGGCGAATATCAGCCCTCAGTCTGGGTAGACACCGCTTATCTTCTCGGATCTGTGCTCCACCAGCCGGATCCGAAGCTCTCTTTGTCCCCTCTTAGGTTCGAGTTATCTTTGAAGCTCTCTCCGCCGAGCTCCATCGTGTCACCATCAGACCCGAGAAGCGAACCTACCATCCTCCTTCCGCCGGCCTCTCTCCGGCACAATGTTCGTCGCTGCTCCTTCGTCGTTGTGCTTTACCGTCGACAACATGTCACAAGTCTCTTTGGGCTGGGCTACTATCTCATGATTGTGGGCCTGGTGAGCTCAAAATTTATTAATTTCCTAATTCCCTACCCATCATTTTCATTCGTTTCAAGTGTATCTGGAGGGACTTGACCACTCTGGTCAATTTTCTAAAATTTACCGAGGGTTTCGTTGGGATTTTTACAGAAACTGGAATGTACACAATGTCTTATCCCTCTTATGTGAAGAGTTCACTTAGTTTTCTATTACTAATGGATTTACCGGGATAACTTACTTTGTCATCATCACGTACTTTCATCTTTCTCACCAAAGAAGAAAACCATATTTCTTCCGCCTCATTTATGAGGATTGTTTTCCCTCCAAACGTTAAATGGAGGTGTATATATTTATCTATAGCCGTTTTGTCATTTTGTGTAGTGGTTCGTTTGAAGCCTGAAGATGCAACGGATGTCATTTTAATGATATTCCGAGATGCGGATTAGATATTAACGTTACAATTTAAGGTGACTAAATTTTAAATTTCTGGTGGTGCCATGAACCTTGCTTTGCCACATTCGAACTTTGCTTTGAATTCGCTGTCTTTCTATCGTAGAAGTCTCTTTACGTTTATCTTGTATGATGTATTGTCTTTGGCTAGTAGAATTTGGTTAAATTCTAATTTTATTTGTAATCGGAATGTTTAAAAAATAATGAAAGTTGTGTTAAAAAGAACTGTTTTATAACTTTTCGAGTAAAACTTCTCGAGATTCTCTTTTATATAATTTTTGTTATAGTTTAAAATATTCTTTCAGAATCTTCTATTACAGGTGTTCGAAGTATACACGATAATCTGCATTTTGGGCTAAAGTATGGTCCAATGTTTACTAACCTTTATCAACAACTATCCAAAGTTGCTGCCAGTTGGTGCTGCACTAATCAAGATTCAAGTGCTTCATAACTTTTTTGGTAAATTGTTTTTTATATTTAGTTTCCATTTTCCATGAAAAATGTAAATGGACTAACATATGAATTGATGTGCAAAAAGTTTGAAATTTCTATGTGTAATAAGTCAGGATAATCAGAGTTGCGTCTTTGTCGGTGTCTGACGATTCTGAGATATGTCACGGGACAAATAACCTATACACGCTAGGAATCTCTACCACATCCCTACACTTCTATTCAATCACAGTACCAATTATTTTCTTCTAGTACACATACAGTCAATATAAAAACTATTTTGGTTAGTTATAAAATCCTTTTTTTAGTAACAGAACTGTTGAAACTCCCAAGTCGAGACAATTTCTAAAGGAAACGAAAAAAGAAGCGGTTTTAAATTTTGTCAAAATGTAAAATAGTGAAATCATTCTTACTATTGAGAAAGTAATATCTTGACCAACATGAAAAAACAATAATTACTGGTGCTTTATCTAGAACTTTGTCTGATTAAACATCAAGGTGAAAGTGAAATGATGGTGATTTCATTTCTTCTTCTATATTTTATGCTGCCAATGTATTGTTAGTTCTAGTTTTGGTTTTTACATCCAGCTATTGAAAGAGTAAATAAATTTTACTGACTACTATCAATAGTGGTTCTAAAAATTGGTTTAGGTAGTGCCTACGCATCCATCAAAACGATAAATTGGTATTAGCTGAAATAATTTTTAAAATTTAATTTATACAATTTAAATTGATTAAATCATTCTAAATTGGTTTAAACCGTTTAAATTGACTTTAAACGATTTAAATGATATAAATTAGTTTAAATCAAATAATAATATTAGTATAAATCCATAAATTTATTTATTTTTATTTTATATACTTAATTTTGATAATTTATTAAAACATTTTTATAATTAAATTTTTTAAAAAATTTTATAAATATAAAGACATATATAAAATAAATCAATAATTTATTAATAATTAAGCTACGTCTAGTCTCTGAATAATCTGCTTAGTAGACAATACCCTACAAAACCTCTAGTTACTGCATAAAGATTTATTGAACATGCTATCAATTGAAATTCTAACTAGTTTTAATCTCTGGTTTCTCTTAATTATCGAGTTATTTGATTAGACCAAATAGAATAATAGATGATCATAACCCCTTTCCAATAACCAATTGTAGATAAAATTTAAAAAAATTTACTCCTTCCGTTTCTAGAAAAATATTTTAAGAAACACGTTTATATTTTCAATGCTTAATAATAAAATTGTGAAGTTAAAAAAATTAATTGCATTTTTGGAAGTTTTATTGGTTTAAAAATATAAAAATATAAAAATTACCTAAATATGCATTTATAACTAAATTTTAATATCTTTTACAGTTAAAAAGTGTAAAAACTGTAAAACATGTATTATATTGAAACAGATAAATATTTCCAAAGGTTACTTTGTTTACTAAATTTATCAAAATGGAAAATCTTACAACGGTCAGAAAAAGGGGGAAAAAATGGGGAGACTTGGATACCAAGTAAATAAAAGGGTAGAGAAAAACACAACAAAAACATATCCCATCGGGAGTTGATTTTACAGCACCTCTCTTTATATAAGATCACAGTCTCTAAACAATTTTCCCAATTTCCTTGCTTCAAAACAATATTGAATTTGAAAATTTATCTCAGAAGATTATATTAATTTAATAAAGTTTTGAAAAGAAATATGGAAGTTGCATGTTGAAGAAAATGGAAAATCCTATAACGGTTAGAAACAGAAGACAAAGAAAAGGAAAGTTAGAAGAGGCTTGAGTACCAAGTAAGTAAACGCGTAGAGAAACAACAGAAAACGAGACCAAATCTATCAGGACTTGGTTTTAGATACACTCTCTATATATATAAACACATACGATCACAGTCTCTAACACTTTCGTTTGCTTACAAACCCTATTTTTCAGTCGAGAAAGAGAAAGCAAAGATCAAACACACAAAAAGAAAGAACGAAAGAGAGAGAGAAATGAGGATGGAGAAGCAGGAGTTCTTGGAACTGTTTGAGGTAGCAACTAAAGCGGCAAAGTCTGCTGCGAGAGGAGACGGTAAGAGTTCTTCTCCAGCGGTTTCTAGGTGTGTCGACGCTATGGTTCGTTTGAGAGAAGCTCCAGAGTCCCTTGCTTGCGAGTTGGTCATTGATCCCAAATACCCTCAAATTGGAAAGAGTCACGTCCTTTTAATGGATCACAAAAGCCCTATAATCCAATCCGAGTCAAAGATTCTTTACTCTCTCTGGATCAGATATCTCTACGCTACCGGTAGGAAACAGAACCCACGTTCTGATAAAGGGAAACAGAGCCAACGTCGTGATAGAGTTCACAATCAACCGGTGGTGAATAAGAAGAATAAGAAGAAGCTTGTGGAGGAGATGGTTTCGAGGACGGGGGATTCTAACCGAGACAAAGTGCGTGAGATTCTTCAGAAGTCCTTGTCTAAAGTAGCTAACGAGGTTGTGGTTGAGATGAAGGAAGGAGTGGTTTCTTGCAATTCTTGGAGTGTGGCTGCCTCTGTTGAATCTGCCATGTTTGAGAAACTAGGTTCTTTCGAGGGTACTCAAAAAGCAAAGTACAGATCGATTCTTTTCAACATGGGAGACAGCAGCAATCCAGATCTCAGGAGGAAAGTGCTAATGGGTGAGATCAGTGGAGAAAGACTGGTGACTATGAAGAAAGAAGAGATGGCTAGCAACAAGATTCAGATGGAAATTCAAAAAATCAAAGAGAAAGCCAGAGATAAGGAAGAGAATAGAGTCAAGAGTATGATGATGTTTCAGTCAGACAGTATGATCATGACTTAGCCCAAAATATAGATTCTCAGTTTATTAACTTGTAGACAGTTAGTCTCTTGTCTTGGTGGTCTCAATGTAAAAAACACTTTAAAGTTCTGAGTTTAATTAGTCTCTGTCTTGTTTCATTGTTAAAAGCAAACATATGTTCTCAGTCTTATTACATAATCTGAGTAAATTATTGATCCCAATGCCTTATGAGGTTCATGTGTTTTTTTAGAAAAACTCCCTTGACAAGAGAAGGTTTCCACAAAAGTATATTGACAATTATATTAAACAATGTATAAACAGTTTTTCCGACCAATTTTATACGAAGTTTCCGGTTTTGTCTCATTTAATACAACGACATCGGCTCCAAAATGTTTATTGTTAGATTTAACTTGGTCATCCTAATCTGCCTCGGTTAAGGGAAGTTTGATATCAACTACAGTATTCTCAGACTCAGAACTATTTCAACAAGATGATCATCAGAATGAGGTTTTATCATTCTGGCTTATAAGGGCTTCTTCTATGAGAGATGGCTCTACTGTTTCCATTACTGAACCAACCAAATTCTAAACCAAATCAAATTTTTGTTCGGTTCAAATAAATTGTATTAGCCGAACTAATCAAAAATCAAATTACACAAACCAAACCCCCATGCCTAATTCTAAATATGGTATAGGTGATTAGAATTTAGAGGTTTTAAGATACTCTTGAAAAGAGAGAAAGTTACCGCACATAAAATGACGACAACAGTGCAAGCCGATTTTCACAAAAACAGCAATTGAAATGACACAAAAAGACAAAGCAGCTGAATCACAAGTGCTCATAGTAAAAGTTATAATCTCTGAAAACTCTTTTTTTTTTTTAATTGGCTCCCCTAATGTTCAATCCTCCTCGCTCTTATTTTCAGCCACTGTCTTTTCCGATACAACATATTCGTTGCTACACTTAACTTGGTCGTCCTGGACTGACTTTTGTAACTGTTGCGGATCCAGATCATCTGATGTATCATCTAAGGATGGTGAATCTGCTTCTGTTGAAGGAAGTTTGATATCAACTCCGATAATTTCAGGTTCAGACCTCTTACTACTCTCAACTGATTCTTCTTTCATTTCAACAAGATGATCATCCGATGAGATTTTGTCATTCTGACTGGTAAGAAGAGCTTCTTCGTTGAGAGATGACTCTACTGTTTCCTCTTCGACTTCTTTGCTGTCGTCGACCACGGAATCTTCTCCTGTGGTGTCACAGGCACGATCAGATGCAAGATGTTGATCATCAGCTTCTTCTGCAAGGGCTGATTTACTTGACTCATTATCCTGCATGGAAGAGCTAACTGGAAAGCCCGTCTCCTCTTCAGTAACACTTTCTGTCTTTGATCCTGACCCTTCAAGATTTGTGGAAGCAGGAAAAGACTGGAAAGTGTCCCAATCATCATCATCATCATCATCATCATCATCATCTTCATCCTCATCATTTTCTTCGTCCATTCCACTTTCTACAGTGCTAACCTGATTTAATGATGTTGGTACAGTCGACAATGTTTCTGCTTTAACAACAGCAGAAGAGGTAACTTTCTCAGGTGTTGCTACCACAGGTGCTGGTAATTTGATATCCATTGGTGGAACCAATGATTTTGGCTTCAGAGGGGAGCTATCTTGAGAGACGGAAGCACGGATGATATCCTAACATCAGATGGACAAGGAAGCCAATTAATTAGACAGGTCTCTCAAATTTTGAAATGCAAAATGCTTAACCCCACAAGAAATATTAACTGATTTGATCCTGATTTTGAGCTTCTGTTCTATATACAAGTTTGAATCATCAGATTGAATGGATTCACGAACCTGAAGCTGCTGCCGGTGAGTGGTTGGCAGCGACAGCAAAACATCCTTAAAGTGAACAGCTGAAGAAGGCAACTGAGCTAGATGGGAAACAAGCCGCACCGCTACATTTCTTAACTCGAGGACTTCCTGGTATTGATCCATAAAAACGCAAGAAGTTGAAGTTTACGAACTGCCCTTAAGGAGTAACAAATTTCTAATGCAGAATTTACAGGCCGGGATATGAATGGAACCTGAGAAACGCCATCTGAAGTCTTAGAGAAAACCACAAGAACGGATTCAAGAAAAAGGCTCATGAATCCCTTCTGAAGTTCATCAACATTTGAGTTCATCTGAAGTAGCATTATGAACCGCAAGCATTCACCAGCTATAACCACCGATTCTTTATTCATAGGTTTCTATCCAAAAAAAAAAAGAATAAGAAACAAGTCAGCTACGATAGTCTTTTAACATAAAAGAAGAATTTCACTTTTTTGTTGATACTGGAAGGAAGAAACGAGAAAACAACCAGAAGCGCCCTCTGCATCAGACTGACAATATCTCCAATAAGTTCCCCAACAAAGAAGATCACAAAACTTTTCTCCTCAGTGTTGTTGTAACGCTGTACCAAGCTTTTCAGCACTTGTAAGGCAGTAGCTTGAACCTGCATATTTTTGAACCCAAACTGTTAAGAGCTTGACAACTAATATATGACAAGAAGGCCAGTCTCGGTTACCTGCATACTGGAATCTTTAACTACTGCTGCTATGCTAATGTGGCAACTCTTCAACACCGCAATACAGATAGAATTGGTCTCAGTTTCATCTCCGGGACAGTGAAGCTCGTCTGCAAACTTAGCCAGCGAAAAAAGTTGTTCCAGACAGAATGCAAGCTTCAACTGAAGAAGCTTGCGTAACCCTGATCTCTTGGTATCCACAAGATGGATACCGTCGATACAATCTTTAGTCAGATCACCAACCATGTGTACACAAGCACCAAACATCGCTCCTAGATGGACACTACTATCCGCAGCAACAGCATCTGTAATTAACGATTCCATTAAACAGTGATAACAAACTTTTCAAGGTGTCCCCAATAAGGATTGTATGTTGTATATGCCTTCATTAAAGAACAAGTTATTGTTTCGGCCGTGTAGCTAAAATGAGAGTGTCCCTTATTTATCATACTATCACATTACTGCGGATTCAGTTTTCATACTAGTAGAAGGTTTGATACCAGTAGAAGGTTTCTGTGACGAGGTTCTGGTAAGCTTAAGCAATAACTCATTGGTGGACTTCACAATCTCAAGAGCTTTTGGTAAGTAGGCGTCAGTAGGGACTTGCCGGATGCACTTGTACCCACTTAATAGTAACGCCAGAGGTGCCGACATCAAACGATTCTGCATCATACCAGCAATCATCAGTTAGATGTGAGGAGTGCAACAGATAAAGCAAATATCCAGAAATGTAACAGATAAAGCAGTAATCGTTCAAAGTTTACACTTTACCTTCAACTCAAAACGTGTCGCTAGTGTCTTTATGGAGATAAATACAGTAGACAGCAAATTATCCCAAATGTCATCATCATCTGGCGAAATTGTATTATGCCTGAAACGGAAAAGAAGCCTATGTTATAGCTTCTTCCAGATGCAATTTCCGTTGACATGATTCTTCAGGTCTGAAATAAACAGAACTGGACACAGCTTTCAAAAATCTCCTGGTACAAGCTCACCTATGGAGAATTTTGAACAGGTACCCCACACACAGCTCAATGGTCGAATAGGCAAACTGCTCACATTCAAGAAAATCTTTCGGACAGGTTTGTGAAATCTGTTGAAACGTGAAAACAAAACGGCATAAATAGTTGCATATTTTCTGGTGAACAAGGCATACATATTTCCGAAAAGTTAATCCGAAATCCTTTGGTACGAGGGAACTCATCTAACACTGGTATAATGACAATGAAATATGTAATATATGTTGCTATGCCTATGGCAGCGTAACAGAAAATGATGAATGATATAATATTTTCTCCTACAAGGGAAAGTATGTTTTTGTTCAAACTAAATAAAAAAAATACAAAGAAAGAATATCAATCTATACAACTAGAACCTCATTTTCAATCTTAGAAGTGAATAATGCAAGCTAAAAAATGCTCTTGAAACTAAATTTCCCATGAGAAGTGATGGTTTTAGTAACATCAACAAGCCATGTACCTGTTGTACTACGGATACTGCAAGAACATCCCATGAACTGTCCATATAAAATGAATACGAGAAAACCTGGATGAGTCACAAAAAGAAAATGGATCCAATCAGAGTATTGAATAACTAAACCATAGCTAACAGCTTATTGCACGTGGACATGGATAAAGCAGAAGCCAATCAGGAAAAAGAAAAAGAAAATGTGGGGTGGAGTAGATCTGTGTTCCAAAGAGGGAGCATGTAATTGCTTCAACCAATATTAATTCCTTTCATTAGCTAATGACATCAGAAGTATGAGAGAAATTTTAAAGTAAATAAAATAATAATTGATGTGGACTACCTACCTGCAATAGTTCTTGGCAGAGATCTATGCTAAGAAAGCCACTGGTGAAAAATCTTTCAGCAGAAAGAGATAGGAAAACTGGTAAAGCAATTTCATGTAACTTTAGGCCCTGAAATGAGGATTCCTTAATGCTGGAGTTTCCACTATTTTTTATTTTAGTTGAGCCAAAAGGTATCGCTTGTGTATTAGAGCCTGGATGCATCCCCTGAAATAAGACAAGTATAGCAAAGCCCCATAGAAACTGATAATCTTCAACCTCTAGGGTAACCATGCGGTGTCTAGATATCAAGGACCTATCAGAAAATCCTTCTAGACTAAGATTCACAGGAATTGCATCCAGGACCAAAGCTTGCAGGATCACAGGCCATGCCTCATCAAGACAAGGCTGCAGCCTTCTTGACACAGTATGTGGCGGGATTTCATCTAAGATCGAGAACTGCTGCAGCAAGTCAAAATATCTTATTAGAAGACAGGGGAGTACAAGGATAGAAGTATTTAGCTAAAAGAGAGAAAATAATACTATTAAGTGTTGACTCACACTGCTTTTAGGGTTCTGAAATAAGCAAACGTAACTGTAGCCCCTTAAGACCTGAATCCAGTACCTTCCAAGCAGGTCTGAACTCTTGGAAAACATTGGCAATAGCGCTTCAAATTCTACTGGAACCTCACCATGGTGTTTTCTCAAGAATGTAAATATGTAACACTTAAGCGAGGCATGTGCAGCAAGAAGCCTGATCTTGATCTATATTGCAGGAATAAGTGTACTCAATGAACAGAAAATCAAATTAAACAGAAATTTAAACGTTTTGTTGCTTACGCACCTTGCTTGTGACCCATTCAGCAAATGAAGGATAATATAACTCATTGAAGTCATTAAGCGGACGTGAAAGTAGAGAGAATATGCGTTTGACTGCAACTTGATCACTGCTTATTATTCCACTGGTCATTATCTGAAATGAATACACACATTAATTTAGCAACATAAGTGCACAAAATCTGAAGGAAAGCGCATTACTGATGTCATACTCACCTTTGTGGCCAGCTGTAAACCAGCTTCCAGAAGAACAGGGCCAGAATGTGCATCCAAGGCAGTACGAACAGCAGATACAAGTTGAGCCTATTATGTTCAACTGTGAGTAAGTATTATGTTCATTAAAATATTAAATCAATCTTTGTTGGTTACAATTTTGCATGGGAAGAACCTGATATTGTTCAAGCAGAAGATGTCCAGGAAGTTCAGGGTCGGCTACTAATTTGAACTGCAAAAGTATCAGACAGTCATAAGTTATTTTTTCTGTAAACTACCACACCAAATCAACAAGGTGACTTCGCAGCTAGCAAAATCTTGGCCAGAAACGCATTTCAGGTAGATAATCGGGTTGTGGGGAAGGATAATCGATCCGACAACTTCTGAAGAACAAAAACTGAAACCCAGAAAAGTGAGGGGAATGAGAGAATCACATGTGACTACCAGAAAGTCTCACCTTCTCAAGAATTGTGCTAAGAAGTCCAACTCCAATCGGCCTCATATTTTCAAACTGAATAGTGCTTATCTGAAGAATTTGGTACACCTTGTTAAAATTCTTTCTGGCCAATTTTCAGAATACTTCAAATGGTGCTTTGAAAAGTTAATTATTTTTCTTTACCTGATAAGCAAGAGATATCAACTCTTGTAGTTGAAGAACTAACCAGTCACCTGAGCTTTGAGTATCGGAAGCAAGTTTCCTTGCCAATGAAAGATCAAAATGAGCAACATCCTTTCCTACAGCCTCTGGCAAAAGACTCAGACACCTAGAGTCGAAAAAACAGTTAGGCTTGTTTAGCTAAAGAGACATAATTCAGAACACACACATATAAGTTATTAGGTCAGAGTTAACTGAAGGGTAAGATTTCATTTAATAAAGCTGAATGCTATAACCCTTCACGAACTTACTAAAACTAGGTTCAGCATAAGCATACACTTTCAAGACATCAATTGAAATTTTATTTTCCATCAAATTTTAGTTATGGTGAAAAACTATTCCGGGGCATTCGTTCAAAATATTGATGTCAAAGGTATTGACCAGAGAGAGAGGGTAACAAAAGCATCCCCCACTTACTCAGCTGCAAAATCTCTGGTTCGATATCTCAAGGCTTTGTCTTTGTCAGGACTGGCATGTAAGGATTTCCCACTAGATCTAGAAACCATGTCTTCATCATCATCTCCAAGGTTATCTCTTGCGCTGGAAGGATCATTTTCCATACTGTTCGTTTCTGCACTTCTTCCAGTGGATGTTGCAAGAGCCTGTCAGCAGAAAAATCAAATTTAAATTGATTGCGTGGAAAAGGAGGCAGACATAGACATATAATAACGCATAAAAACTCAAAATCGACAGTAACATTTTGAACAAAATGGCGGCAAGCATGAGGAAACAACAACGATAAGTCCATAGAAAACTAGTAGATATGTCTTACTTCAGATAGTTCACAACACAGTAACGATAAATCCAAAGAAATCCTATAGTATGAAAACCTCTTAGATATTACCATGTTGCGGCATATTGAAATCCATCGAGATGGGCGTGATGGGCATGTCGCATAAAGAAGGCGTATCAAGGTACTACGGATCAGGTTCCCAATCCTAGAAGAACGCAACAATTGGAGTCGATCAGTAAAGCAAGTTAATCAAACTTGCATAAGAACACAGCATTTCCATTAGACAAAAAAACTACAGAAAGAATGATTGCTTACTCAGAATCTGTTTCTTCATCTAACATTTGAAATAAGTTACCTTCTATCTGCTCATCAATGACAGATACCTAAAAACAAGAATACTATAAATTCCAGGGTGCGATAAATTTCAAGACTAGAGTATTCTGGAACGAAAAATCAGGATCAAAGAGATGTCAAAAAAGAAAAAAAAATCATGATCAAAGCATGCCGTTTACCGGGTCTTTCTCAATCAGATGCCGAAGAGTTGATACAGAGAGACGCCTAATTATTGGCTGTTTTACAAAAGATATAAACAAGTTTTAATCATGAACCCCTTGAAGACTTGCCTAAGAAAAGAAGAGATAGCGAAGAAAAAAACCTGTCTTGATGTCAGTGTCAGTAAGAGATTCTTCACGTGTGAATGGACTGAAACGGCTTGTGGAGCAAAAAGAATAAGCTGCTGGGTAAAACGGACGCTCCTGAAAACATTTAGATGTACAAAAAGTTAAGCTTCAATAATGCAGTGGTAACAATGGATTAAAATGATTGTGACAAGGAGAAGCATTCACATACTCAAGCAGTGTCGGAATTTCTTGCCAGGAACTAATCTCTGCAATAACAGACTGCAAAAAAAATTATTTAGAACGAGCAAAAAAGAATTCCTTACATACAAATGCATGTAGTATCTTCCTTTAGTTATCCAACAAGGCCAACCACAGGATACATCATTTACTGAAATATGAGGTTGAAAATTTTGCGGTATTCTTGAAGAATGCATCTTCCTGTACTGAAAGACAAGGTTCAAAGGTCCAGAGTAGTACCTTGCAGCGTGAAAAGAGAATGCTGCCAGGAGAAAGCTCAGGACCAAGGACAGCAACAATAGCATTAATAAGGCGCCCAATGCCTTGGGAAAGATCGATCCAACCACTTTCTTCACCCAATAAAATGTCCAAGGCAAGTCCTAATGCTGCCTAGTAATGTATACAGAACAAGAATGATACATGAGACAGTGTATGGAGATACTAAATCAAGCTCGGGAAATAAAGTTCTTTCAATAGTTAGCAAATTTAATTAAGCACCTTATATGAGGATGGCAAAATTTAGTAAACATCTTAAAAGTGGCTATATGGATTTCTTTTAAAATTTAGTAAACATCTTAAGATTTAGTACCAGAGAATTTCATTTTGCCAAGCATTATCAGATTCAGATCAACTAAGTTAACCAAAATTTTCTCTTAGTTTCGTTGTAGATTGACAACTAGTCAGACACCAACAGCCAGAAAACCAAAATGAGATGATTTTAAACCAAACGGCAAGATTTGAAAAGTGTCCATAGAAAGGTCTCAGTGAGCTACCATATAGTTTACCTGAACATGAGATACGAATGATAAACCAGCAGCTTCAATGGTCAAAAGAAGCCCATGCAAGGCCCAGATCTTAAGACCAAGAACGGGAGTTTTGGCCAAAGATGAGACTGAACTAACAGTAGCGGGTACTAAGGTCGACAATGCCATTCCTCCTGCACTGCAGGCCATGTGCAAAATAGAATTTTAGAATATAACAGATCAACATAATTGAGTATCTTTCAATGTGTAAAAAAATGTATCTGCAAAGATGGGTAATATTTGAGCTTAACTGCTGTTAAAGCATCACAACCAGATACATAGTAAACTATTTTTCAAATTCATTGATATTTCACCACATAATAAACAGAACGTTCAAGTTGCCAAACTCCACCTGTGATGGATGCAGCCAAGTGCAAGAGCAATGGATCCACCATAGTTTGGATCTGTTGTCCCATTTAGTTCGCCAAGAAGCACTCTGGTCTAATTATCACCATACAAAACATATATGAGAAATATAAGAAAATTTTTTGTGATACATATCACTAAAGATAAGACGAAAATTTAGACCAAGAAAAAAATCAGTACCAATTTTTTTTATAACTAGGAACTAAGTGAACAATCAAAAGCACAGGCATATAGACTAAAGTACGGCCCCGTAAACATCCAATTTTAAGGAGAATAAAGATAGGGTCCCAAAAGATTGCTTTGTATAGATAATATTGTGGACAAACCATTCTTGCCGTAAAGATGTCATTTCCAAGACGAGCTAGGAGACCAAGACCCTCACACGCTGCCCTGCGTTGCGATGCACAGATGTCTCCCTCTGTTAAAATATTCTGTTGCAACAGAAACATCAAAATGATATGTAAGAAAATAAGTGAATCAAGCTTGAGGTTCATAATCCTGAACTAGCATCTTTACTTGGAATAAATACCTGAAAAATGGCTTGCACTGTGCTTAATACCTCTGTCTCCAGTTGCTGAGAACGTAGAGCATGCAAAGCCTGTACGAAATAAATCTCAGGCACATTATCCTCCTTTTAACAAGAAGTAAATGAACTGAACTCAGATACAGTTGATTTCTTCAAGACAGTATTCGGCATTGTAGCACAACACCTCCATACTGAAAGAATATTGCTTGGTTTCATTCACTTATTATCAGCTTTATATATAGACCAAAATGACTCTGATCCTTTATAGAATGTTATGTTATATATGCATTTCCTAGCATTCCAACATCACCGAGTTCTGTACTCAGTATCCTAAACGAGGTAGAGTAACAAACTCATCGGAATATGGTTGTACCTTTACCATTCAACTTTCTTAACTAACGTTTTACTAAGGTTCGCTAAAACGTACAAAACTCGTATACAACTATTGGGAGCACCTTTAATCCGGCAAGAAGACCCGCACAGATGTTAGTCAAGCTGGCTGTACGCCATTGTTGCTTCTTTCTAGCTTTCATACACTGTTGTATGACAGAAAGAAGTGAAAGCATCCCATGACTATCCTGAGAAGAAAAGTTTACGATTATTTCAGACTACCAAAATGACAAACATTATAGCAAAACAAGGACCTATCTGGACATATAATAATCACAAACCTGAGAAGCAAACATGATACCAAAGCAGAGAACCATCTGATTCACCAATGTCTTTTTCACAGTCTCTGGCTTCATAATTATGGAAATTTGAGTAAGAGTTGAGCATAAATAACAATGACAAGTCTGTAGCCAGATAAAAACCAGCGCCATTGCTACAACCAAATTATCACTAAAAAGTGCATCCCGCTTACCAGAGGAAAACTAGAAACTTTACTTTCCCATACACTTGGTACTAGACCATCTTCCCCGCCTTGAAAATAGCGAAGCTCATCTTCAAACCAATCCCTGGATCAAGATTTCATAAAACTTACATGTCTTGGGGAAAACAAGTTTACTATGGCGTGATCAAGAATATGTGAGGAACCAAATGCCGCAAAATTCCTTAGGAATGCAAACTAATAAATAAAGAAGACGATTAAGGCACCTGCCAGGAATCCAAGGACCAAGCCATGCATCTCTTTTGTCTAGGAGTGCCTTCAAACACGAGCTTTCCTCAAATCCGGAAGGATCCCTTTCATTTAAACAGACATAAATTATTCAGTTAAGCGACTAACAAAAAGATTTACCAAACCATGTCCTTAGCATACACTTATAAAGGCAATTTAGAGAGAGAGCGGCAGTTAGGAATGGCATTAATCATTACCTATATGAAGCTGTACATAGTTGAATAATTTGCTGATGCTCACTTTTATAGGCCAAGGGATCTGGGATGGACTGATAAGCTATCAATATTCTTATGATGAGTGTATCGACCAAAGTTTTGACATCAGGTAACCGTTTGTTGGCCATTGCCGATACATAAGACAAAGCGCTGTTTAAAAGAAGAATTTGTCAACTCAATCATCATACAGGTAATGGATAAGAGAACTTGCTATCAAATGAAAATAGCTGAATTGTTATGATTGGCAACTACGGGAAAAAAAGAACTGTATGAAGCATCAGTATGTCATACCTACGGAGGTTTGCCAGTACTGGTTGAAGCAGAATACCATCCTCACAAGAGATAAAACGTCGCACAAAAGCTGTGAGAGCGTCAACTGCAGCCGACCACACCCTACAAAAAGGATACACTGATCATTTGCTTTTTAGCAATCAAAGAGATCAGCCCTCTCATACCAGCTATTAATATGTCAAAATAAACTATGTCAGTGTGAAAACTAGTATGAACGAAATCTATTATAAAGGCATGTGTGTTGCTTCCAGATATCTCAAATGAAAGATAAAAACGGTTCGCTAGTCGCTACCCGGAGCAAAAACAAGGATTAATGCATCAAAGGCCACTTACCTTAACGTAGATTCCAGTTCTGCATGTTGTTTGATCAACTGCTCTGGGTTTCCAGTAAAGACGTCAGTCCACAAGATAAGAATATCAAAATCTTGGTCCCCAAACTCCTATACAGTAAAGTAGATGCATAAGACAATGGAGGTTTCAGACATACCGTCGAAGACAAGGATAAAATATTACCTCCTTTGGCATAGAATTTAGTAGGGATGATAACAATAACCACCCAGCTTCCTTTTCACTAGAGGCAACTGTGATATTCCTCCTGGACCCTGTTAGCATCTTCTTTGAAACTTCAAGCACTGACCTTGGCAGTCTGTGAACAGAAAGTTACAAGAAATTTTTGTAATTGGATTAATTAAAATTCTGAAATGGCTTTTTAAGGAAGTCATGGTAGTTGAAAACTATTTTGACTATCTAACACAAAAATATATTACGTATCTGTCATGCCACGCAAAAGGTGTATGGCGATGAACTACATTGATTAGGAATAGGAGGAAATGTCAGAAACTATCGAAAGTACTACGAGTTTTAGGTTTATCGAGTTGTCTAAGGTAATGAGCAAGGTGTCAATTTACAGGATTACTGGGAAGATTGCTTCATTAGCTCAGGGACATAACAAATACGCAGCCTACATGCAAGAATCCAATGCCCAACAGCGATAATTTGTTGGCACAAGCGTTAACGTTGAGTAAGAAGTGGGAAAACGGTGAATAAGATGTGACCACGAGGGAGTGTGAACTCTTACCTAGCAGGATAACCAAGAGAGAGTCCAGGAGAAATGGAGACTAGAGCTGCCAAAGTTGCTGCTTGCCCATGCAAAGAAGCAAGATCCGTTTTCAATTTGCCTCCCTACAAAAATGGCAGTGGTAAATTATAAGTCACTCCCCATCAGGAGTTGTTACAGTAGAGAATGTCTATTTATAAGACTTAAAAAGGTGAAGACATTCAAGAAGATGAAGGACAAGGACGCCATAAGCATTTAAAAGAAAAAAATATGATGGCTTTCATGATAGGGCAATTCTCTTAAATAGCACTTTTTAAGTTTTTGTCACAAAAATAGCCCTCAAAAAATAAAATGACCAAAATAGACTTCTTTTTTTTTGAAATTTTGATTTTTTTTTTATTTTTTTTTTGAAATTTGAAACCCTAACCCCAAACCCACCCCTTAACTCTAAACCCTAAAGTCCAAATTAGTTAACCCTAGGGGTATAAATGCATATAAATGAATTTTTTAGCTTCTAAAAAAAAACATTTTGGTCATTTTCTTCCTTAAAAGCTATTTTTGTGACAAACAAACTAAAAAGAGCTATCTAAGGGAATTTCTCTTCATGATATAAAGACCTTTTTTAATTTCACCAGATAAATTTTAACTGATAGACTAATACTCCGTAGTAATACATGATATAAATGCAGCAGGCCATGCATGCATGTGTGATGAAAGATGGGATTAAAAAATACCATGTCAAACTCACTAGAGACTCAAAGAAACATAAACGTGAAACTATAAAAAGACAACCAACTCAGTATTACCTTTTCAAAGGATAAACTTTCCCGTAAAGCATTAATAGTGGTTACAGCATAAGAAGTCAACCCACCAACGCAGGTGGGATCAACCTCAGCCAAAGCACGTAAAGTTAAAGCAGCCTCAACGCGTACCTGGAAAACACAAGTTTAATTTGTAATTTATGCATTTTACAATTACCATTGGCTTGTCATTTGACCCAATGTACCCCAGATATTCATGCTTTTATGACAGGCAAAACTAATAAAAGCTGCAAAAAGCTGAGTCTGAATATTCAGTATATCAAACAACTACATTCAGAAGAGCAACCAGAAATTACTGTGATAACGGCTTCTTCCAACCCTCTATTTCTATCCGTAAAGATTTTGTTTACCGAACTACGTGATGGGTAGACTTTAATTGTAAGATTTTCTTTCAAGTGCAATTGGTATGTAATTAAAAAAAAAGAAACGCGTAGATAAGGAAGACTGAATCTAGAAGATTGAAAGAATGATGAATCTCAAAATGCTGAAAAGATTTATAGTTCTTTGATAAATGCTGCAGCGAAAATAATAAGAGATAAGAGTTGAGAGTAACTCAAAAAGCTTACAAGGTCCAAGAAATGTGATGATGCCGCACCCACTGTGTCATCAAAAAACTCCCTGAATTCATGGGGAACCTGCAGGCAGATAGAAATGAAGCTTATAAGTTTCATTATTAAATTAAAGAAAACAGAACTTTCAAGACAAAAAATCAGAACCTCACCTCTCCCAGTGTTTTCAACGTGTATGACAAAGCCCGTAAAGCAACAATTTTCATTGATGGACTAGCATCTGAAGACTGAAGCTGCATTTATTTCAGGAAAAAAAAAAACATATCTTACTCGCTCATGATGTAGAAATATAAATTAAATTCTTTAACATCTGTAGCTCTGATTTGCAAGGACAAAGAGCGGTTCAGATAAACAATAAAACCTGCTTTCCGAGAAACACTGAAAAGCTTCTCTGGCTTGGTTCCATCATTTGATCAATTACGCCAACCCGTAGGATGTACAGAACACATGCCTTCAAAAGTGAGAATTTGAATTTAGAAATTTGATTCAGCAGAATATCACTACTGTTTGCATAAGAGTTAGCTATTTCTCCTATTTTTTTCAAGCTATACAGAGAGAAAGAGAAAATTAAATGAATTGATACCCCGCATAGCTTAGAGTTGCACGGTGATATTTTGATAGATAGAAGTATGTACGAGATTTTATACAAGAAAATGAAACAAGTATCACGTACCAGGGTATGGGCATCAATTGAGGAGTCACCCCGCAGCATGTCCATGACAAGCAAAGAATAGTCCTGAAGCTCACTATCTGGACCCAAATACCTTATCCTATTGGCCTACAAAACTCAACACTTTATAAGTTTATGAGGCCATGGTTCTGAGAATAGTACAAAATATCATAAATAACAAGACTCTAAGATTAGGTTCACTACAAGAAGCAAAATGCAGGTCTTATGATATGGCAATATAGGCAGTATGCAGATATAACCCGTGATAACAATTGGTGTGATTTCTGAAAAATGCCAATGCTAAATTTCAAGAATAATATGTATCATTGTCTCTGAAATGCAAAATCTAACGCACAAGAACCAAACAATTGCTTTTAATCGCTTACAGCGTCTGTTTACCTGTAAAAAGAACACCCATGACAGTGCCAAACCAAACCGCTTGTTTCTTGCCCGTGAGCCAACCGCTGCGATTTAGGAATTGTTTATAACGGGAAAAAATCGGTGCCTTAGCAATTTGAAAAATAAAGAAAACGAATGTATTATTTCAAGAGATCAGAACCATATTCTAGTTTTTAACTAATCAGGTATTATACTATGTGTGCCATTATGACTGTTATCATGCTTAAAGGCGCACGCCTCCACACAGTGCCCGCATTATAGGGACTAAAGAAGTTCTGCCATAATTTTAGAGGGAAAATAATAAATTTTAAAACGTGTGTGCCACAACACGATTGCGACTAAAATATGCCATCATATTGTCAGAATGGCTTGCAATTCTGCCGCCATTGGCTCATATTACTACCTTTTGTGAAGGGTAAAATTAGATGCCTCTGCAAACCACCTTCCAGTTTCTTTGCTGGTGGAAATGGACCTTTACCTCTAGGTTGGACCTTACAAACAAAAATCAAATTCCATAAACACAAATTATGAAGACGAGAAGGAAGCAAATAACTAGAGAAGTAGGTCTACATGCGCTTCAGGATGCATTCCTAACGCAAGCAATGAACCCAAAGCCTCTGCAAATGCCTCGCGGACAGATGATTCCGAATCTTCAATACCCTACATTAAAGAGGCAATTATATAAGCAGAAATAAACGTCAGCCTAGTGAGCCTACCCAGAAAACGAAAGAAGACCGAGTTAAAAGTATACAAGCCCTAGCACATGAAACTGACCTTGAGACAGTAAGACGCTAAAGTATCAAATTCGCTAGTACCAAGACCAGGTCCTCCAATGTTGGAAAAGGCCTTCAAACAACGTGCAGCAGCAATTCTCACTACAAATGATTTGTCCAAAGTGGAAAACCTTGTGATCAGACGGTATGCTTCAGAGTACGCAGTAGCAGCAGCTGTACCACCGCAGCCATCCAAAGCATTGTGAAGCAAGATAAAGGCTTCTTGTCTCACAAAATCCTGCCAGGAAACGAAACGATTAAATGACACTAATAGCTGCACTATATATGTCGGTTCTCACTGATTTCCACAACTTTCATCGCAAAATTCTAGATAATGTAGCTGGGTGGAAATAAACTCAATAATTGAAAACTGAAACAGCAGCTTCGAGACTAAGAAAGGGAAAAAATTGGTTGATACACCAAACCATATCCACCAGAGATATGAGGACACCGTAACACTGGTTGCAGAGATTTAATCACTACACTGCCACAAATCTAAACTATTTGAGAATTTTAAAGCGCACACTCTTTCTAAATAATCCAACTGGGCCGATGGTAGGAAGATATGATCCAGGGAAGTAGATTACATATGGTTCTGCTAAAGCAATTACATTTACTCTTCCAAATGACAGGAAGAAAGAACTTGGAGAATCGTAAAGTTGAGCCATAGTACCTCGTTAAACTTCACTAATTTTGTGACAATAACTGTTGTTTCGAACAAGCCAGAAGTAATTTTTCTCCCAAAATGACGATACAGCTCCCCCAAGCATTGGGCAGCACCTAGGAAAAAAATGTAGGAAGATAAGAATACATAAACATAAAATAGTAACCAAACGCATGGATGAAACTTCATGAAATGTATGGATGCTTGATCTGCTCAATAGAATGCAGGAAAAAAAAGTATAGCCAAGATTTATGTTCTGCTTAGGAGGGTGGCGCCAATATAAATCCTTTATTCCAAAACATCGCTATAACAGTTTTAAAATAGCAGCTGAATAACAGTTTCCCAGTACTCCTAACAGATCTACAACCAACCTGCAACTCGCTGGGGATCACTGCGCTTGCTATCTGAAAGAAACCCTTGTAAACTGCTAGCTCTAGAGTATATGGATATACTATCACCATTTGATATAATTTTCGCCATAGCCACTGAAGCAAGATGCCGCACGGGTCGCCGAGCACCAAGAGTAACTAGAGAATACAAGGCATCTTCGCATTTTCTTTGGCATACTAATATAGACTCCTGACATAAATAAATGATCGTTAAGAAACAATCAATGCCCTCTTGTGGAATCGTGAAGTGTATTCAGATCAATGCATATGATGATGAGCATTCAGCAAAGGCTTCATCTTTCTAGATGATTCTAAATCTAAGAAGGATCAAAGGAAGAAAACCAAAGTCCTGTTTAGAGAAAGTGGAAGGAAAGACCTTAGGCTCTTCATCGAGTGCGGAAATGAGATCAGAGAGGATCTCGAAACAGAGGAGAGGGTCTGGGTTTTTCTGTGATGCTGACGCCACAATCGACTCCAACTGGGCGACAAGAACGCCGAATCGCGACAGAGGAACGTTGTCGATCGCATTATTCTTCGACATTAGGACTGTCGTAGCATAAGACGAGAAAAACGGAAGACGAAGAAGGAAGAAGGAAGAAGGAAGAAGGAAGAAGGAAGAAGGAAGAGGGAAGTGAGAGAGAAAAGAGTCGGAATATTTGTTTCAGATCTATGGAGGTGGGTCGGAGAAGAAGAACCCGGCATTTGTTTCCGGGTCTGGTTAAAGATTAATTAATCAACAGCCCACCCGATATTGCACGGGCCAGTTTTAGCATATATGGGCCATGGAGGTGGATACATAAGAATTTTCACCAGGGCCTAGATTTTTTATGATTTTTTATGAACATGACAAGCTAACTGAATTCAGTGATCGAGTTTAAATTAATTACATTTATTTTTTAAAAAAAACTATAAATTTTATTAATAAAATAGTTATATAAATTTAGGCAATTCTTTTGAATAATTTTTTTAAAAAAAAAATTATCACAAAAATATTCCTCAAAAATAAAATAATCAAAATAATTTATTTTTATTTTAATTTTTAATATTTAATTTTTACTTTTTGATATTTAAAACTTTTCTCCAAAACTCATCATTTAACTATAAACTTTAAATCTAAATTAGTTAACCATAAAGATATAAATATATATTTTACTTTTTAATAAAACTTATTTTAGTATCTATTTATATAAAAATAATTACCAAATAGAATTTCTCTACAAATTTTATAAAAAAAATAATTTATAATTTTACGGTATTTTATACTGTTTTTATTTATTTTTATCATTCAAACATAATTTTACATTGTTAAATGTTTAATCTACGCTTGTACCGTTAAACTTGCTAGATTTATTTTTGTTTTGCTCAATTTGTTTGTTCAGCTAGGCTTGATCACGGAGTTTAAGGCTAACCGACATTATTGGCCATCCCTGAAACTGGAAAAGCTGCAACATTGGCCATTGACCAAATAATCAAAATCCCAGTAAGCTTCGTCTCTTCATCACTGCTTCTAAGGTACGTCTCCTACTTGTTCCTCTTTCTATCGTAGACTTTTCGAACCCTAGATTTAATCTGCGGTATTAGCCACTTGACCCTTCATGATGATAGCGAAGAACCCTAATTTCGCTTGCTCTATGAATTTTCTAAATCGATTGCCCAATCAATACAGTCTGATGATTTTGACTTTGATTGTTTAAATGTCTCATCTTCATCTTCCTCAGTTTCAAAATTTGAATGGAAAGCCAAGGAAGACATCCTCCACCTCATCACCTAAGGCATCATCTTCCAATCCCAATCCCCGTTATGCCGCCGCCGCCTTCTGCTCAGCCTGGCTTTCCTTCCTTCAACGTCCTCCCTCCACCTCAACTCATGGAGCAAAAGCTCGTTACGCAACACGGCGAGATGCAGCTACTAGCTATAGAGAATCAGAGACTCGCTGCTACGCATGGTAACCTACGGCAAGAGCTGGCAGCAGCGCAGCACGAGTTGCAGATGCTGCATTCCCAGATTGGGTCGATTAAGTCCGAGGGAGAGCAACGGATGAGCGGTCTTGCCGATAAAGTTGCGAAAATGGAGACTGAGCTGAGGAAGTCTGAGGCTTTGAAGATGGAGATGCAAGAGGCGCGTGCAGAGGCGCGTAGCTTGGTGGTGGCGAGGGAGGAGCTTATGTCCAAAGTGCATCAGTTGACTCAGGAACTTCAGAAGTCTCGTGGTGATGTGCAGCAAGTACCGGCTCTCATGTCTGAACTTGATGGTTTAAGACAGGAGTATCAGCAGTGCAGGTTTATGTTATTACAAGCTCGTGGCACTTGTTTTTTAGCTATTTAATTTGGGATCGTTCTCTTATGGAGGTGAACTAAGGATGGTGTTTGTTATGTGAATCTGCAGGGCAACGTATGACTATGAGAAGAAGTTCTACAACGACCATATTGAGTCACTTCAGGCTATGGAGAAGAACTACATGACTATGGCTATGGAAGTACAGAAACTTCAAGCACAGTTAATGAACGGAAGAGCTGGTATTAAAACTCTTCTATTTAGCTTCATTCTTCCACGATTTTTTTGTTTTGTTTAGTTTCAAAACTTATACTTGTCAATCAAATGAAGGTGGCGCTTATGGTAATAACAACATTAATGGTGAAAGTGACGCTTCTGGCCATCAGAATGGCACTGGTTACTATGATGATGCTTATGGTCACCAGGTTCGTGAGTTTCTTCTTTCTGCAAGCCTTTTTTTACATAAGTCGTCTTGTAGTAGTCTAGTATAGTCACACATTCGACCCCCGATATAGTTTTCCTCATCTATGTACCACATGAAAGGCAAAAACCTATACACTTCTAGAATGAAAAGTAGAAGGGTGAGCTCTAGATTTGGTTAAAACTTTTGACCAGCTTGGAGTAAGATTTAAATGTGCTTGAGGAGCTTTTAATGTGTTTTGCTACTTTCGCAGGGTTATGTTCCTCAACCAACAGCTGGTACTGCAACTGCGCCAAATCCAGCCGTTCCCACTGCTCAATTCCCTTATCCAGGAGGATCTCAGCCAGGATACTTCCCTCCAAGACCAGGTTACTACTTCCCAAGAGGCCCTCCTCCTGGTTCATATGACCCAACTAGGTTACCCGCAGGACCACAGGGAGGTCCGTTCCCGCCTGGATCATCCAACAATACGCCTTATGGCTCGGCTGCAACATCTGGTCCACGGGGAAACCCGAGTCGCAGATGAGGCTACTACCCAAACAGAGTACATAGTGATAAACAAACCATCCTCATCCCTTGTTCAAGTGAGGAATTGTTACTGGTTCTGGATTTACCTACATGGTCAAGAGATGCTGGTACAGTCGTTAAGTTTGAGTGCTATTGTTATCTGATTTTACAAGCTTCTAGACTTGAACTTTTATACTTCAAGATTATAAACGAGTTGAAAGTTATATTTACCTGAATGTAGTGTAGTCATTGTTTCGTGTTACACCTTCTAAACTAGTTAAACAACTAGTTTGTTTTATTTTAATTATCGTTTTGAATTTATATACACATATTAATAAAATATATAATTTTGTATATTTTAAAAATAAAAATAAAAATATAATTATCTATATACCTAATTATATTTCGATTAATAGAAAAATAAATTAAAAAATTTTATTAAAAAAATTATACATTGAAATTATAAAATGACATTTATTTTGAAACAAAAAATTTTCTCTACAAAAAATTTTCTCTACAATGATAATTAAATTGAAACTGAGGAAATATAATATTGTAATAGTACATAATACATAATTTATGAATAAATTATTATTCATAAATTAATATTATATATATATATAATTTTATGAAAATAAAATAATATTAACTAATGTGAATAATGATTTTTTGTGCACCAGAAATAATGATATTTAATATAAGACATTGTACATATTTAGTATTCCTTCTGTTTCATAAAGAATGTCATTTTAGTTTATTAAATTTTATTTTAAAATAAGTGTCATTTTTTATTTTCAGTACAATTTTTCTCATTAAATCTCTTTCTTACCTTTTTAAATAACCAATAAATAATTAAATAAATTATTTTCATTTAAACAATTATATAATAAATAAGGATACATTAGTATATTTTATTTTATTTTTAATATGTGTTAAATATGTTTAAGTGACACTCTTTGCGAAACGGATGGGGTATATTGTTATAATTTATAAACATTACAACTATCTAATTAATAATCTATGTGTCCATTGAATTGTTTTAATTGTTAGGCGTTGAGTCACCTATCGGCTTAGCATTCGAACACTGTAGTCTTTAATTTTCAATTAATTTTTTTTTTCCGAATTCCAAACCGAATTTTTTAACCAAAAACTTCAACTAATTTTCACTTTAAACAATAAATAGCAGAAAGAAATAAAAAACAAATCTTTTCGAAAATAATTAAAAAAACTAGTTAGTAGGATGCCGTTGATTTCCACGTCCCGCCACCCAAATCATACTGATTAATAAAGAAAAGAGAAAAGAAAATAAAAGAGTGTTATTTATTTTTCATTTATTTCTCAGTGAAATCGAAAGAAAGAAAAAAAAAACATATAGTCGTCGCCGTCGTCTCCTCTCTCGCCAGATCGCCTTCTCCTTCTTCCTCATCGCAGATCTACCGTCATCGGCCAGTCGTTACGAAACCGGTATTTCCTTGATCGGTTTTCTTTCCAAATCTAGTAATCTCTGTCATTTGGATCCGTAGATTCCGATCTTTCCATGGAAAACTTAAACAGATTATTAGTGGTTTGAGATGTAATTGGATCTACGTTATACTCAATGTATCTCTCTTTCTTGCTCAAGATCCATTGTTTTGTATCAATCAGGGATATCATGGACCATCTCCCCGTCGAAGTCATCGGAAACATCCTCTCACGTCTCCGCGGAGCCCGCGACGTCGTGATAGCTTCCGCAACTTGCAGAAAATGGCGCGAAGCTTACTGCAAGCATCTCCACACGCTTTCATTCAACTCTGCCGATTCCCCCTTCTACCGAGACCTCTCAACCAACCGTCTCGAGATCCTCATAACTCAAACCATCTTCCAAACCACCGGACTCCAAGGCCTTTCCGTTATGATGGACGACGCCAACAAATTCTCCGCCGCAACCGTCATCGCGTGGCTTATGTACACAAGAGACACCTTGCGTTGGTTGTCTTATAACGTCCGTACGACTCCGAATGTTAACGTTCTTGATATCTGTGGGAGGCAGAAGCTTGAAGCTTTGGTGTTGGCTCATAACTCTATCACTGGGGTTGAACCGAGTTTCCAGAGGTTTCCTTGTTTGAAGTCGCTTTCGTTGAGTTATGTTAGTATCTCGGCTTTGGATTTGAATCTTTTGCTTAGTGCTTGTCCCATGATTGAGTCTTTGGAGCTTGTGAGTCTTGAGATTGCTATGTCTGATGCTCAAGTGACGATTGAGCTGAGCAGTCCCACGCTGAAGAGTGTTTACTTCGATGGGATTAGTTTGGATAAGTTTATCTTGGAGGCGGATTGTATCGAGTTCTTGCATATGAAAGACTGTGTCCTTGAGCTCTTTGAGCTTATTGGAAACGGGACGTTGAAGCATTTCAAGCTTGATGATGTGAGTGTCATTCATCTTGATATCATGGAGACTAGTGATAGCCTTGAAGTTGTTGATGTTAACCACTTCACTATGGTATGGCCTAAGTTCTATCAGATGATCTCGAGATCACAGAACTTGAGGAAACTTCGTCTTTGGGATGTGGTTTTTGATGATGACGATGAAATCATCGATCTTGAGTCCATTGCTGCTGGCTTCACGCAACTGACTCATCTTTCGTTAAGCTACGACTTAAAAGATGGAGCTGCTCATTACAGTTTGCAAGGGAACACTTTGTTGGAGAATGTGACTGTGTTGGAGCTTGGATGGACTGTGATAAACGATGTTTTCTCCATCTGGGTCGAGGAGTTGCTGAGAAGATGTCCGAATCTGAAGAAGCTGATCATTTATGGGGTTGTCTCAGAGACAAAAACACAGGGAGATTGTCAAATTCTGGCGACGTTCACATGGTCTATTGTTCAACTCATGAGGAAATACATTCATGTTGAGGTACAATTCGAGTATGAGTAATTTTTCTCTTCCTCTCGACGCTGTTGAAAACAAGTTGAAGTATGTAAAGATTGAGTTTTGAATTTTTCTTCAAGTCAGTTCTCAGGTTACTTTAAATGTTATCTTCGTTCCCTCGGTTCCTTTTTATGTTTCGCAATGTTTACTTAGCAGACCGGAATTGAACCGGACTGATATGTGCATTCTGTTTTACGAGCATCAGAAAGTTGTTGGCAACCTGAACCGAACCGATTCTCATAATATATTTTAGAAATAGAAAACATTTTCACATTCTCATAATATATTTTTGCAAAATACTAATGAATTCCCACCACAACAAACTTTCTATTTCATGTTAACAGTATTTTCTGTTACAACTTATTAGTCTTTCACAAAGCATTAGTATTTGATTATAAATATATTATTATTATTTTTGTGATTAACATTTTTAGTAACTTCAAATCATAAAAAAAAAAATTCAGTTTTTAAAAGTTGAGAAATTTTCATAGTCCTTTTTAGTTTATTTTCACAAAAATAGCTCTCAATAAGAAAAATAATCAAAATAGTTTTTATTAAAGGGTAAAATATGTATTTATATATCTAGGGTTAACTAATCTAGACTTAGGGTTTAGAGTTAATAGATGGATTTTAGGATGATGTTTCAAATTTTAAAAAGTAGAAAATAAATATTCAAAATTTTAAAATAAAAAAAAAGACTATTTTGATCATTTTATTTTTCAAATACTATTATGTGACAAAAACTTTAAAATGACTATTTAAGAGAATTATCCTTTTAAGTTTACAGTTTATTATTATTAACTAATAAAATTGCATAAAATTATTTATAAAAGAAAATTTAAGAATATTTATTTTTAGAAACAGATAATATAATTTTTGCTATATAAATATCAATGCAAACGCAAATAAATGACTGAGACATCTCTTCATTTCACTTTAACTCTGATCTCCGAAAACGAGCTATTGTGTGTGTGAAAGTATAACCGGAAGGATGGACCATCCTTTATTGTTTTTCTCGACCGACACTTAATAATAATATATGTCTCAAGTGTATGAATCAGGGAGAAAAATCCATCCGTCAATCCTCAATTCGATCAGACTAAATCCAAATACATTAAACGTAAGGTTAAATAGTTTAGATGGGATCAAACCAAAATAATATTTGACTCAGAATAAGCTTAGATTGGTGAGGACCGATTCAATTGACATAACTACCACTCTCTCTCGCACAACTTGTGGACTGTATTAAAAAAAACATATCATGTGATCAATATCTAGCTAGATGATATCATTGAAGATTCATTTTCATCTTTCTAGCAGTTTCCTATTTCTTGTTAATTCTTATATATCTATCTGTTGTCTTCTTCCTCAATTCTAGAGGTTGTTTTGGATTTTGTTAGATGCATTCTAAGGTATACTTAATGGTAAGATTTGTCCTCACATTGTATCTGTTTCTATCATTGATAAAAACTTATTGTCCTCACACTATTGGATCTTAGTGTTGTGTAATATTATTCTCTATTTTGTCCTTTTATACTGTCTGGCCCCAAGCTCCATGCCTCCATTAACTCTACGAGTTCTATGGATACTCGCCATCCTTCATATAAATACTATTTAATACATTTCTTTATAAAATATATATACAAACTACTATTGAAACTAGAGATGGGCAATTTAAAATATATAGTTTGAACCCTTTATGCCATAATTGAATTACAACCAGTCGGACATAGATTCGTGAATCTCAGATAACTGTACAAAAGATCATAATTCATAGTATTTTTTGGTTATCTAGATCATATGTAATGGTGCAAAAAAAATCACATGTAACTAAATTCAATATAAGACTTAATTAGAAATGAAAATAAAATAAATTAAACCATAGTCGTTACAAAAACTAAACAAGAATAATTTTGTTATAAGTAATCTAACAACATTATTTTTTGCTTAACTATCTAACAACATTATTACATTCAAGAGTACTCAGAACGGATTAATAAATCCTTTTTTTTCTTCAAATCCAAATATAAAGTTCCAATCTATCCTAAGTTATTTAATTGATCAGCGTATTATGGATATATACCAAATATTTAAGTTCATCCTGATTGAATTCCACTCATGGAGATATATGTAAAATAGAAGTTAGAACTATAACATTGTAATTGTATCGATGTTCCCTCTATCCACATTTAGTATTTTGCAAAGAAAAAGAAAGAAGAAAAGGATTTGGTTTGTACAGATTGGTTTGTAGTAATATAGAGGCATGGACATGCATGCCTCTTCACCTACTTAAAAAACCTATATTATGTCTCAACCACTTTTTTAGGTTATGAAGAGTCAATTAAACAACCACACCACTTATGTCAAATTGTTTAAGAATATATCAACCTTTTAACAAACGAAAAGAAACTTCTTGATTGTAAACTTTATTTCTCTTCAACCTAACGCACAGATCATACGTTAAATCAAAAATATTATTTACTTATATATGATGTATTCTATGAACTTTATCTTCTGTCTACATCTCTAATTCTATTCGTAGAGTATGGTAGATCAATATATGAACTTAATTACCTTAGGTGATGTTGGCGTTTACCGACCTGTCACAAGCATTAGTGTAGTATTAACATCGATCTTAGATCGAGAAAAAACTATAGATTACCGACCCTCAAGAATATATTTATAAATACTTGTGTTTTATACGTAAATTAATTTAAATATTATTTTGGAATTAATTTTTCTTTTTGGTATAAAAAATAGTTTTACTTTTTTTGCCGGAAACCTAAACATTGTAAATAATTATTTTTAATATGGATTATACTCGAGTAGCGGAAGATTACTATAGGTTCTTTTACCACTAGACCAACCCAACGTTCATATTTTGGAATTAATTTTGTTAGGTGGGAATACACCAGACGTACTGACAATATAAAACAAAATCTCGATACACTATTTTCTAGATTGTGATATTTTACCATACAAAATAATGGGAAGAATTGTGACAAGAACTTGGAAACTGTTTGTTGAATAACAAATAGAAAGGTCTGGTCTATAGCCTTGAGAACTTACCAATCATTCTTTAGTGAATGATAATGAATCAAATAATTAAAAGACATAATGGAATTAATATTTTCGGTTATGAAACTTTTTTCTTTTCTAAATGTCATTTTTCTATTGGTTAAGCACTGTTTTCAGAAGTGGTTCCAAACCATCTTTGATATGGGTTCTGGACGGTTTTGAAAAGAACGTATGATATGTATTTAATAATCATTTTTAGAGTGAGTAAATTTTAAAATATTTTGAAGTTTTAAGAGTTTTAAGGTCATGTTTATTGAAAGGTTCTTAAGATAAGATTTTTAGTGTGATATAAGAAACGTTTCTTAACTTTAACTAAGAAAAAATTAAGAAACGGTTCTTAAATCTCCTATTTAAGAATCATCTCTTATTTTTTTTTAATTAAAATTAAAAAGCAGTTTTCAAATTACGATAAAAATTTCATCTTGTAAGAAATCAAGAAGAGAATTTATCTAGTTTCAAGAGGGAATTGGTTGGTTATGTTCTTTGTATGGGCATTTCAGTAGAATATTCGAACCCATATCATTCTTTTTCACAGAAATATATAAATGCGACAGATAAGTAGGAAGTTATAATGGAAGACTAGGCCACTAGGAACAAGGCAGACAAAAACATAGCAAAGGAGTTATGAAATTGAAGCTTGAGGCTTGATTTTATTTTTCGTTTTCTTTTATGTTTGAAATTTAAAATTTACATTTTTTTCACAAGGTCAATGATGCCCAATTTAGTTGTTTTATCCAAAAAGTCGGATTCGAAATTTCATTTTTATCTACCATGCACATAAAATGAGAATTCGCAACTTGGCCGATAAAACGAATTGTTTCATCAAATAAAAATAATATCTTATTTTTATTCATTTCCAAAGTAATAGTATTTTCTATAGTGTCGTTAATAATAAAAAGTATTTAGTTATAAAATGTTAAAAACTGAAACTTAACCCAAAATCTGTAGTTGCGTACTTTTTAAAGAATAGTAAACCCCCAAAATAATACCATAGTTTTTTAAAGCATTCATAAAATTGTTTTTCAAAGCAAAGATAAGTGATCGTAGAAATACTAATGACCATTAACGTTGAATTCACATAATCACCATCCATAAGCCAAGATGAGATCCATCAACCATGACATCATCCATATAACCTTTCACACATACATACACATGACTTATAATAATTTAGATGGATATGTATAAACGGATATGCGTGCACACAAGTCCATATGTATGTATGAATGTGTGTTTGGATGGTAAAAAGATGAAATCAGAAAGCATAAGTTCTTGAGGTTGGAGAGTCGGCAATCCGAAGAGTTTGTTGGATAATTTTGTGTGCCTTTCTGCTTCTTAACTCAAATCTCATACTGTCACTTTTCTCTATCTTCTCATACGATGATGATGATGATGAGGATGAGGACGATGATGATGATAATGAGGATCTCTTCCTCATCCTTAGACTTGCCTTTATCTTCGACTTCAAGCCTTCCACAATCTTCCCAAATCTCATCCTCACTACAAACTGACTTATATAGAAAAGTCAATTAAAGATTTATGAACCATGCATCTATGTATTGATTCCAATGGATTATTACATATACTCACTTAGAGATAAAACATCAACTCAACAACAAGATACCGTATCTACACTTGATAGAGATGAATAAATAAAAAACTAAGACTATTTCATTTTGTAATTTATCAGCAAGATGAAAAAATTGGACTAGCTAGGAGACTATATATTGATCTTTATGAGTGATTTTATACGTATATGTGTACATATATTCATGCAATTGGATAAAGTTTGATTTTATAAACTCAAGACGAGGAATTAAGGGAACTAGAGTCAAAAGAGAAATAAATAATAAGAGAAGAGAGAGCTCAGAGATATCGAACCTCTTGGAAGTGTTACTTGGAGATTTTAGAGATGATGAAAATGGAGAATGGAGGAGAATATAAATATATGTGTGTGTATATGTGGTGGGAGGCTGATGTCAAAGGTTTTGTGACTTGTGACTATGTGAGTCTCGTGACCTTATTTTTTTAATCTTTAACTAACATTATTTTTAAAATAAGCATATATATTTATGGTTAATGTATGGGTTTGACTAGTCAGAGACTCAAAGATTTAAATATAAAGACTATTTAAAATGAGAATGTTGAATAAAAAAATTAATAGTTGAATCATTATAATGAGATTGTCAAAAAATAAAATTTGATGATATAAATTATTTGGTGTTCAATAGATTGAATATGTTAAATAAAAAGAAAGTGAGAACCATCAATAATACATTTTTAAAGATTTTTAATATTTTAATATTTTCTTAATTACTTAAAATCAATAATATCATTATGTATTAGTAAATAGATATTAGGTTTATTTAATTTGAATATATAAAAAATAATTAGTAATTAGTAAAATAGAATGTTAAGTTTTATAAACAAATTCATTTTAATATGTAAAAATTGAATGTGTATTTAATAATGTGGTGTAAGAAAGAAAAGATAACTTGGAATGTTAAAAGATGAAACAGAAAGTATTGAATTTTTAAACCATTCTACATAATCTAAAAAATCACCAACTAATGATTCTTTGTGAATTATGTTTTATTTTATTCCATATATTATGCATTTTCTTATCAACACCAACGTTTCGTAATTTTTTTTAAAGTTAAAACCTTACGTTTCATATCCTGAATATTAAGGTGAATGCCAAAGAGAGAAAGCTGAAAAATAGAAAGTGTCCAGGCGTTTCATCACAATGATTTAAGGAACTTGTATTGTTTCTCCATATAAAATATATTCCATCCATTTTACAAAAAATGTCATTTATATATATTTCAGGCAGATTAAGAAAATAATAATATACTAGTCTTATTTAATATATAATTATTTAAATGGATAATTATCTTAAATAGTACAGTTTTAAGTTTTTGTCACAAAATAGTTCTTACGAAAAAATTACCAAAATAGCTTTTTTATTTTGAAAAATTTAATTTTTTATTTTTATTTTTAAAAATTTGAAACCCTAACCCCAAAACCTCACCCCCTAACTCTAAATAAGTCTAGATTAATTAACTCTAGAGATATAAGTGTATATTTATCTCTTTAATGAAACATTTTAGTCATTTTCTTTCTTATGTGTTATTTTGTGATAAAAAAAAATTATGGTTATTATAGAGTATTTCTCTATTTAAATAAAGTAATTTTATATAAACATCTATTATTTAGTTAAAAGGGTAAAAAAATTATATATGAAAATTGTATTTAGGAATGTATAATAACAATTTTTCAAAACAAGAAAAAATGCTAGAATAACATTTTTAAGAACAAAGGAAGTAATTTTTTTTCACTGCTTAATATTTTCTCTATCTGTAACTCTTAATTTATTTTTTCTCATCAACATATTTTGATAACTTTGAATGTTAGGATCTTTATTTTTTTAATGCAAAATGTGTAAACTTCGTTTTTTTTCCAGGTAAAGACCACACTGCAGAAGAGAAGTGAAGGTTACAAGCAAATCCATCGGAGCTGTTTAACCTCAGACAAATCAGTTGTCCCTCTCCAGCCCTGGCATTTCCCGTTGATCTTTATTTCCCAAGTGTTTTTTTATTGTTGTTTATTTGATACATTAGGTAAGTGAAGTTAAATATTTTTAGTGTGTTCCATCTGGATCTTTCAAGTAATAGAAGTGAATTTTACTTTACAGTTAATGTGTGTTGTTCAAAAAAGAAAAACTTTTACTTTTTTCAGTTTATGTTTTTTTTTTTTGTAAAATCATCTTATGAGTTTGAAAACCAACTTAGATTCATCGAGAAGAGTTTGAGTCTCTTCTAAGACTAGATTTTTCAATGCTAAATCAGAGAGAGGAGTTTTAGTTTCTTCGATCCAATATATAGTTATAATATTTAATTATCAAGAAGAAAGCAGAAACCGTGAAACCTGCAATAGAGGACGTTAGTCGTTAGGAAATGGTTAGCGATAAAACAGAGGATACACCACCCTACACATGGATGGATAAAAATGTAACTACCACGCCTCTCACTCATCATGCTGGAAATGCTCCATCGGGGTTAGGTTGGATCATAACGGAAACGTTTTAAATGCTGCCATGGGGAAAATTTTATTGGGACAAGACCGGATAGAATTTGAAGGAGACTGTCTTGTACTTAATCTGAGGCTGCATCACTACACAAAGACAATCCAAGAATGGCCATCTCACTTTACATATTTGAATTCAAACATAAATTACGATTGGCAAACAAGTGTGCTATACATAAGCTAAAAAAGCAATCTCAAACCATCAATGGTTTTTGTATAATATATGTCCAAATGATCTCAATACCTTTGTAAAACAGTGATCGTGCATGCACATGGTCACTGTCAACATACATCCATTAGAGTAGCTCCAACAACAGGTTCTACACAGTTTTTTCCAGTAAAATATAAAGAAACATAGGAAAAAGAAAACAGAAAAAGTAAGTAAAAGTTATTTGCAAGTATGTTTTGACAACCGCATCTGAAACTCCTCTTCCAACTGTCTTTTTTTTATTGGTTTTAATTTATAAATAAAAATTTAATTAAATTGATTAGTTAATTTTTATTAGAAAAATAATAGAGAAATTCCCTAAGATAATCTCTTTTAGTTTGTTTTTCACAAAAATAGTTTTTAAAGAAAAAATAACCAAAATAATTTTTTTAGAAGTTAAAAAAATTATTTATATACATTTATACCTTTAAGACTAATTAATTTAGACTTTAGAGTTAAATGGGTTTGGAAATAGGATTTCAAATTTCAAAAAAAAAAAAAATTAAAAAAAAAATTATTTTGGTCATTTTATTTTTTGAAAGTTATTTTTGTGACAAAAGCTAAAAAAAAATCTTCCAAAATAATATTTTACCTCTTAAGAGACTCAAAAGGAGTTGTTGCTCTTACACTTATTCTCTCTGTTTTCTCTGTTAAATTAATTAGAAAATCTTGTGGGCGAACAAGGAAAGAGACTTTATCAGCCATGGGAACACGGCGGCCGCACGACGCTGGGGACGCCCTAACCGTTTCCCGACGCAGTACACAAGCTCCAACCTCTATTGAAAACTCAGAGACGATTCCAATTGATCTCATCATCGAAATAATCTTGAGATTGCCAGCCAAGTCTATAGCGAGATGTCGCTGCGTATCAAAGTCGTGGGCCTCCATACTCCGCCGTAGAGGTTTCACGGAGCTGTTCCTCACAAGGTCTCGTTCTCGTCCCCAAACCTTGTTCTCTTGTCGGAAAAACAGTGAGTTGTTCTTCTTCTCGACACCGCATGTCCAAAATCCAGAGAGGTGGCCCCTTGTGGCTGCAAATTACCATATGAAATTCCCTTTTGATGATCGATCCCACGAGTCTTTCGGTCCTGTTCACGGTCTCGTAAGTCTTAGACATCTTCTGGAATCTAAGAAAACAGTGCCTATGATATGTAACCCTACCACTGGACAATCATTGCTTTTGCCCAAGGTGAAGACCAAAGGTGGTGAAATGGTGTACAGTTCTCTTGGGTATGACCCAGTTGGCAAAGAATTCAAGTTACTTTCCATGACAGATATGGTTCATGGAAGCTCTGAGGAGCATCAAGTTCTGACTTTAGGGACTGGAAACGTTTCTTGGAGAAAGATTGAATGTTGCATATCGGTTTGTTATGCTCAGTATAATGGGATATGCATCAATGGTGTTTTGTATTACATAGGTGCCCTCAACGGGCTTCCAAGGGATCATGGTATAATCTGCTTTGATGTTAGGTTTGAGAAGTTCAGAGTTGTTAATAGAGCTGAGGATATGGCACTATGGAGTGATTCAACTCTTGTAAACTATAAGGGTAAATTAGGTGTTCTTTTGTCATTTGGGTATATTACTGACGAAAGTGAATACTTTGAGTTGTGGGTTTTGATAGACGCTGAGAAACATTAATGGTCCAAGCATGTATGTGTATTGCCCCCTTCCTGGCAGAATATAGTTCCGGATACCGTTCTAGATTTTGTTGGAATGACTGGTACAGGTGAAATCGTCATGTCGACGCTCTATGTATCCAATCCTTTCTATGTTTACTACTACAACATCGAGGATAATACTATCACAAGAGTTGAAATTCAAGGAATGGATGCGTGTATGGGTTGTAGAGTTCACATCTCTCTAAGCCATATAGAGGACGTGAAGCTTATGTAATATGTTTATGACTTTTTTACTCAGGATTTTTAATAGATCATCGGATCTTTCCTCTCCTTATGCTAATATTAGATGACTATTTTCTCTATTTTTGTGTGTGTGAAGGTGTTCATTTTCCCCGAAGACTGTTATAGTACCTGTAAACACATGAGGAATAACTAGCTGCTCTAAGGTAAGTTTTAGCCTTTCTCTCTTCCTTAGTAGGCCACTTGGTTGGTTGTGTTTATGAGCTCTTTGTTAATCATCCACAGGTAAGACTACGATAGGAGAAGTGTCACCTTTAACAAGAGAAGTGAAGTCTCTATTAGCCTCTCGTTTATCATTATGGACTGAGTATCTTTTTTTTGTTGTTGTTGTTGTTTATCTGCCACCTCTAAAGAAGTGAAGTTTTTTGGTATCTTTCTTTACTGTGTTTCCATCAACAAATTTCAAGAGATTTAAAGTTACTCTCAGTTTGTGTTTGTTTTTTCTTACATCTTATGAGTTTAAAAAAGACAAACTCGTGCGGCAAGCAACGGGGGCTGATAGAAACTCTTGTTGTAGCAACTTTTTACATCAAGATCCCAATGTCTCAAGAGTTTTGGAGCGAGCAATGCTTCTATCAATTGACTGAATGCACTCAACGTACAGAGAGGAGGTGACTGTTTGGATACTTGAGATGTGTGTACAACTTTCTGAAGGAAAAGACAACTAAATGATACTGCAACTAAAGAAAACATCCAAAATCTCAGCAGCCTCAACATTCACGCTTGAAAAGCAATTCCATTCAAATATTACATGATGTCTTGGTCTCTATGCTAACATAGATGTTAGGAACGTGGTTAGGGAATGTCAATGTTGAAACCGTAAAAGTGGATGTTACTTATATCCTTTTTGGGTTCTTTTTATGATTCAAGAACACTTGAGGATTGACATGGAAATGGAAACTGAACATGTTTCTGTACTCATTTTTTCCCTGAGACTTGAATGCATGTGATTAAATTTTCTTTCTTCGCTTTTCCATAATTCCGTGTTCTGCTAAAACTGGTTAAAAGAGTCCGAAGTTCTCTTCTTTGGCAATCTGATCAGTATCAAGAAGCTTTGAAGTTTCATTTTCTCTTTTCCAATGTATTCTTTTGCATGTGCAGTCATTCTGGTTCGACTACAAAACTGGTCACAATTCTTTAAACGACTTTGTTTGCACGGAGGCAGCATAAAAGCAAAAATAAATCAAACTCCTGGGACCCTCCTCCATGGCTTCACATTGCGAGAGATTGAGTATCCACCAGCCACCAGGTTCTTAAGTAAAATATGTGCCATCGAGGGCATTCACCACGTTAATCATTATCATTATACCAAAGACATATTTGCTCACGCGTCAGTAGCTGTGGAAGATGATCATATCTCTGAAGAGACTAAACCAGAAGAAGAAGGGGGAGACAGTGAAATCTTGGAAACAGCAAGCTCTTCAGTATTCTTAGAGAGGATAATCATTCTTAACCGTTCTAAGATGCCAGAGAAATATATAATTATGACGAAATAAATAAGATCAAATGCAAACACTCGATAGGTTACAAGGAGGACCACTCTCATAAAATCAAATAATCATCTAGAACAGACCCAAAAGAATTTAGAATTATCCTCTTAACCAGATAGCAACTAAGTCGTAGAAAGCTATAAAGAAAACACTACAATCTGGTGAAAGAAATCCACACACAAAGTTGACACCAAGAAAAAGAAAAGAACGAAGATACAACAAGTCTCCTAAGATAAGCTAGAGATGTGGAAAGCAAACACTAAATATTGTCAACAGAAGAAGATTGGTTCTTCCTCAATCAACATCATAGACCACCACAAACTACATCCTGAACAAAGATTGGGCTTTACGTCGTCAAGAAAATCCAGAGCTTCTTACCAATGGAGACATTCCCGGGATGTTCTGTTTCCGATTCATCTTCTTCACCATCGTACTCCCTTTCAGGTGTTTTGTTCACATCTTCTTCACTAATTTCTGCACTCTCGCCTGTTCTTTTGGGAGAACCAGCATCTGTCTCCTCAGAGTCTGCCATGGCTTCACGCTATATTATAACATGAAAGAAACAGATTGGTCAAGAAAGAGAATACAAAAGAAAAAGGGGGGGGGGGGGGGGGGGGGGGGAAACAAATTTGCAGCTAAGTTGTGAGTAGTAATCTACCTCCACCACATTTGCAGTTACTCCATTGTCGCTAACAGCAACACCTACTGATGCTGTTGCTGTGGTTTGAGCACGGTTAATATCATCCTCTTGTTGTTGCACTCCATCAGCCTCTTCATTCTTCTTACCAATTACAGTTTTTCCAGCCACCCTAATAACCCACATGTGAAATCAGATATTAACACCTGAACTAATTTTATAAAGGATAAGCCTCAGGGGTTCTATTTGAAAGTAAATGGTATTTGAAGTAACCTTCTAGATCGCCGGAGATTATATCTTTGTCCCACCACTTCTTGTTGTTCTGGTGCAACTTTTTGCCGCCTCTTCCCACGCTGGCCTTGTTCTTCTCCTGTGACACTATCTGATTTGCCATCACTCTCGTTACCATCCTGCTCAGTAGTACAAGTTCTCAAAGAACCCACACGTCCACGTTTCCGTCCGTTCTTTGAAGCTCCTTTATCAGAACGACCAGGCTCGCCCGTGCTTCCATCGTCGGCATCATTGAATTCTATAGATTTTCCATAGATAGCTTTAGCATCTTCAACAACAGCTTTGACAGAGCGTGTCCTTCTGACTCTGGCTTTCCCTCTCAAGCGTGATTGGCCATCAGCATTTAGATTAGACAAAGAATCTGCAGCAACTTCCTGAGCCTTGCTGTCGTTGTGGCTTTCACCATCGTCTGAGTTTGCATTCCTGACATCAACTTCTCTTGTGTCGCTTTCAGATTGGGCCGGAAGCATAGTTGATGGCCCACTGTTCACGTTAGCTTGCTCGGTAGACTGAGGTTCTTGGTCAGCAAAATTCAGAGTAGCAGAAGTGTCTGCCATTTTTATTGGGGACAACTTGAGAATCTTTGAAGTACATTTCCTGAGCCATGACACCGTCCCACCTTGAACTGGCAATCCCACGTCGATAGCAGTTGGCGATACATCCCTCATATCCTGCGGTGGTGCTTCTTCCTGAATAATGTTTGCCAGTTTTGACAAATTAGGCATTTCGAGATTGTCAATGTCAGGAAGCGCTGCAAGCAGTTCACCACAAGGATTGCAGTTCTTATTACTTTCCATGGAAGAAAGAAAACGGTTTCTCTCGCTAATAAACTGTTCCCGCTGTTCCTTCAGTTTCTTGGTTAAGGCAACAAGGTCATCAACATCTTTCCGAATTTCTGTTTGTTGCTCCTCAAGAACCTTTTTACTAGCATCAATCTCTAGCTTTTCTTTCTCTATCCTCAGTCTATCGCTCTGCACTTCCGTCATTTCTCTTCTGGCTACGTCTCTTAGGTAATTGATATTGCTCAGTTCCTTCTCCCTCTCTTCCTCAAATAACTTCTCTTTGGCTTGCAGCTCTCTTTCTCTTTCTTCCACTTTACTCTGCATATCAGACTCGAGTTTCCTTTTGCGCATCTCAATATCATGAAGCAGTTGACTTCTTTCGCTCTCAGCTTTCTTTGAGATCACTGAACGCTCATGCTCCATTGTATCTGCAAACGCAGCTTTTGCGACTTCAAGAGTTTCTAGCTCTCTTTTCATATTGTCGATAGCTTCTTGCTTCTCCTTTCTCAGTCTTTCTTCCTCCAAGTGTGTGATTCTCTCTAGTTTTTCTTTCTGATCAGCTATATTCTTTAGTTCAGTCTCGATCTCAGCTCTCCTCTCATCAAGCTCTTCCCATTCTTTCTCAAAGCATTCTCTTTGGGCCTTCAGATCCTCAACCTCATTCGAAAGCAGCTCCTGTTGGGACCTGCACTTTTCAATTTGCTCCTTTAGTTCGGTTTGCAGACGAAGATACTCAGACCTCTCCTCCTCAGTAACTCTAAGCCCTTCCTTCTCTTTGCGAATTTCTGATAGCTGTAATTCATTTTCAGCCCTTATCTTCTCCACTTCAGCTATAAGACTGAGAATATTTTCTTTATCCTCGGCCAGTTTTCTCTTCTCACTTTCCAATGCCTTCTCCTCGCTTTCCAAGGCTTTCTCTCTCCCATTTATGCCTTTCAGTCTTGATTCAAAATCTTTTTCCTTTTCTTTATGCTTCTCCAGTTTCCTATCTAATGCCTGTTCACGTTTAGCAACTTTCTCTTCCATGTGCTTCCACTCAGCCTCCCTCTTTTCCACTTCAACAACCTTGCTCCTCAAGCTGTCATCAACAGATTTTCTTTTCTGCTCCATTTCCATTTCAAACTCACGCTCTTCCGCCTCCAACTTAGCTTTGTGTTCATCAATTAGTTGCTGAACTGCAACCTGTCAATTGCACAAAGAGGATGACAGAGAGATAGATTATCACATTTCATCCACAGAATGTGTGACAGAGAGATTCGTAAACAGAAAGAGTGTGAGGGGGAGAGGGCTTGCCTTTTCTCTGGCATCCAGTTTCTCTTGCAAAGCTAGTAGCTCTCGCTCTTTTGTCTCTATGGATTTCTTCAGCACATCCGTTTCCTGCACCAGGAGGAAGCATGTAAATGTACAAAATTCAAGAACTTAAAATAATAACGAAATACTACCAAGAACAAACGAGGTGCTTACTTGCTCCCTTAAAGCAAGAGCTTTTATCCTTGAGCTGATATCATCTTCTTTTTTCTTCAAAGCAAAGTTAGCCGCATCAATCTTCTTTTGTGCCTCTTCAAGTTCTTTTCCCTTTTGCTTTATAATCTTGTCGCTTTCGTTTGCCCTATCCTCTCTCTGCTTTACAATCATCTGAGACTTAGCAACTCTTTCTTCTCCTTCTTGCAACTTTCTTTCCCATTCGCGCAAGTCCTCCCTCTGCTTTGTCAAATTCGCCTCCTCTGCTTCTCGTCTGAAGAAAAAAAATACAAGTTGAACCAATGAAGTCATCCCCCCCCCCCCCAATGAGAAGCAAGGAAGCTGGAAAAAGGCATACTTACTCAGTAATGTGGGAAAATCGCTCCCTTTGAAGGGAACTTTCTCGAGCTTCCACATCCTTGGACCTCCTCTCTACCTCCGAACTCTTTCTGCTGACTTCAGCAAGTCTTGCATCAACAGCACGAAGCTTTGCCTCAACTTCGAGAGATTTCTCTTCAACATTTCTAACCAATGCATTCGCCTCCATCAACTTTGAGTCAGCTGTAAATTTGATCTCTGCATTTTCAGAGCGTAGTTCCCGCAATGCCTTCTCCAGCTGCATCGGTTTTAAGAGTGTCATAAATTATACAAAGACCGTTAAGCCCAAAAGAGATTTTAATCAAAGAAAACAATTAAATGTTTACTGAAACTATGTATTATAAAAAGATCCTTAAGTTATGCCTGAATCACTTGGTAAAATCTCCTAGAGGAATTGGGAAACATAAAGAAGAATATAGAAACTTGGAAGTTGGAAGCTTACATCAAGTGCACATTGCTTCTCAATCCCCAGAGCTTTCCTCAACCCTTCTTCCCGCTTCTCAACATCTGCTATAGCAATCATATGAGCATTACGCTCCCGCTTAAGGAACTGGTTTGCCTCATCAAACTCATGTTGAAGCTCTTCAAATTTGGAACTCCATTCCTTTTTCTCGAGCAGAAGAAGACCCATATTGTGTTGATATTCAAAAAGCTGTTTAAGCAGATCCACAAATAAAGACATCTAATCAACCAAGTAGAAGCAACTAACACAGTAAGAAATCATCCGCAGTTAAACAAAATTCACATCCATGACTAAGCCATTGAATTATATACAGTGTGAGGTGAAAGTCAATAAAGGAACCTTTTTTCAAAACACATTCAATACCCAACTGCACCAGAAAACAGGGGAGGCAGAAAAAATAAATAAAAAGGAGCAAAAACCCCAACAGAAAGAGAAAAATAACGAACCTCTTTTTCAAGCTCTGAAACTCGATCAGACGATCTTCTTGGATCATCATCGTACTGGATCTCACTCACCATGCCTCCTCCATTCGAATCTGGGTTTGTCGCTTTCGTTGGAGTAGACCAACGTTGCCACACCTTCAGAGGCGTCGACATCCTTTCCCCAATAGAAACAACACAGAGATCTTAAAAACCCTAACTTTCTCTCACCCAACGGTCAAAACCACCTGAATTCTCAAATTGAACTCCAGAAATCAAAAACCCAAATCTTAAAAACGATCTCCTCTGCCTTCAGACTTCACTCTGTCTCTCTCTCTGTAAATTGCAATAGAATAAGAAGCAAACAGAGAGAAAGGTTTATCCTTTCTTGAAGGCTCCGGATTTAAACGGGGTTCCTTAATTCCGGTACCGAAACTGGTTTGAAGTCCGGCAACGTCTCTACGCAACCTCTCTCTCTCTCTTCTTCGCTGTGCTGGAATCCTTTTTTGTGTGGCTCGCGCGGATCGTTTCACGTTCTTCCTTTTATCCTATTTTATAAAAGTGGACCCCTAACTTTCTCTTTATTTACTTTTTGGGCCGCCGTCTTAGTTATTTGCTGGAAGGTTCCCAAGGGTAAATATGGAATTGTTGGATTTACAACGGTTATGCGCTACAACTGTGCATTTTTCATAAAGACGAAACTACCCCTGATGATGAGAGTAGTTTAGACTCTGACCCGGCGTGGTGATTAGCGTTGGGCATTCGGATTTTCGGTTTAGATCGGTTCGATTTATTTGATTTTCAGATTATTCGGATTGGGAGTTTAAGAACCATTTAGGAACTGAATATTTTTCAGATCGATTTAGTTCGGATAATATTAGATTTAGATCAGATTTCTATTTTTTTATAAAACCTAAAGTGGAACCAAACTAAATATAATTCGGGTTTGGTTCGGGTTTGAAACCCAAAAAATCAAAAAAGCCCTCAAAAACTTGAGTTAAATCCGAAAAAACAAAAAATATTTGGGTTATACGGGTAATTCGGATTTTTTTAGAAATTTTTAATTATAAATTAGATTTTATATACTCCTTTCGTTTCATATTACTTGTCGTTCTAGGTTTATTCACACATATTAAGAAAACATATGATTTTGTATATTTCCAAAATAAAAACACAATTACTTATACACCTAACCACATTTCAACCAACAGAAAAATAAAAACACAATTACCTATGAATCTTATTAATGAATTTTGCATTGAAACTCTAAAACGACACTTATTTTGAAACGAAAAATTTTCTCTACAACGACAAGTAATATGAAACGGAGGGAGTATATATTAAAATTCAAAATAATTTAAAAAAATAATATATTTAAAATATTCTGGTACCCGTTCGGTTTTTGGTTCGATCCCGATTTAGTTTTGAGTTTTTGAGTTTAGAAATAGAATGTTTTTTGTAATTTTTAATTCAGTTTTGGTTTTGTTTTTTCGATTCGGTTTTCGGATTACGAAAAATATGCCAGGGCCAGTAGTGACGCTGATTCGGTAAGGCTAGTTTGGGAGTTTGACTCACTCACTGAAAAAGATTAAAACGGATAATAACAACATTAATAATATAGTTAATGTATGATATAGTTACCAAAAGGGAAAAATAACTAGATTTGGTTCATTTGGTTGTAATCTTGTTTTACTTTGGCTATCTAATTTCTTATAAAAAATACAATTAATTCAGAGAAATACCATGTAATAGTTCTAAAAAAAAACTGTTACAAAAATAGTCTCCAAAAAAATGATCAAAATATTTATTAAAAAGATAAATATATACTTATATTTCTAGAATTAACTATTCTAAATTCAGGAATTAAAGTTAAAGGATGGAGTTTTGGGTTAGAGTTCCAAATTTCAAAAAATAAAAAATTAAAATTAAATTTTCAAAACAAAAAAAAAAGCTATTTTGGTCATTTTCTTCTTTGAATGCTATTTTGTAACAAAAAAAATTAAAAAACTATTTAAGATGTCCATTAATTTATTTATTAATTTATGTAGTGTGAAAATGTTCGGTAAAGTAAGAATAATTAATATGTGATTTGGAGTGATCTATATTAAAATAACAAATTTTATGATGTTTAAACACATTTTTAAAAAAGTCTGATAGTACAAAATTTGTAATTTTTATATTTTCAAATCTACTATTATTATAAATATTGTAAGTAGTTGAATTTGAAACAAATTTAAATCTTTAAAAAAAATCGTGTGGCTTCAATATGTTTTATTGAACTTTTTAAAAGTTAAAACTAAATTTTAAATATTAGATAAAATCCTAGTGCTGCCAATGTTACTCAAACTAGTGCTGCCAATGTTGGTTATTGCTCGATTTGTTGGGTAATCGTGTTTGTATTCTTCTTTACAGGTTTCATGTATTTAATCTTTACAGAAATTGTAAGTAGTTTCTAGGGTTTGGAGACCATCTTATAACACAGTGGTTCGTGGCAATCGTGAGTTTACATTTGCACTTTGATTAGTAGGATATGATCATGTTTAGCTATAACTATTTTCAGCCTTAGTTTATTCGGTTTATAAATGGTTGTTGTAATTCTTTGTTTAGTTTTTTTTTTGCTTAATTAATTGTCTTTCTGATACTCCGGTACAAGTCATCTATATAACTTTATCAAAAAATAAAATTAGTATAAAATTTAATACTTTACTTCAAAAACATATATACTTGATCAAGACTAAACTAAAGGAAGTAAAATGAGAATGGTAGATCGGGATCTTATGGTCAAGTAGTAAGAGGAAGGGTTTGGGATGTCACCACATTTCAAGTTTGATCCACCTGCGATACGAAACTAAGTTACATTTTCTTGGTCACTCTACATGAATATGAACTACTGCTTTTCGATCCATTTAAATATATATGAGAAAATTTATCTATGGACTACACCTCTTATCCAAAGGTTAAATTTATATTTTTAATAGACTCATGTTTAATTATTTTTAGTTCAAGAAAAAATGAGAATGGTATTTGGTATTTACAACTTCTAAAACTTTACAATAAAAAAAATTGAAAGTATATTTTAACTTTATCTTGTAAAATAAAAATTTAAATAACCATTTTGTTTGTTGATTTTAGCTTTTCCTAAACTCATTTCTTTAAAAAATCATAGTAATCTATTATATTAAAACATGAATATGACCTACTAATAAATGTTATGTCTAACTATGTATTTTATTTATTTAAAAGACTATTTAATCAAATTAAATTAATATTAAACATAAATATGATTAAAAATATATAAAAATAAAAAAATTCAAACAAAAATATATTTGTTTTTCTAATTTGTTTTAAAGCAAAAGTTTACTTACAATTAGGGAATACGAGGAAAACAGCTCTACTTACAAGTTACAATACTATAATTTCTTTTAATAAAAAACATATTTTCAATGACTATTTCTGAAATTCTAACTGTTGGTGTAAAGCTTATAAATCTACAGACACTGTACTTTATGAAAAATCTATTTTGGTGTATATTATTAAATTAAAGACTTTCAGAATTTTTGCTTACTTAAGAAAATAAGTATTTTATCATTTACCAAGTTAATTCTGTTAGAAAAAAAAAACACGTTAGTATTTTATTACTCCCTCTGTATCATTACAAGTGGTTTTTAAGGTTTTTTCACAAAGATTAAGAAAACACAAAATTTTATGTAGTTTATCTTGATTATACAAAAATAGCATTAAATAAAATTAGTTAACCAATAAGAAAAAGTGATAGCATTTTGTAATTGGTCACAAATCTCAACTAGCATTAAATTTTGTCTAGAAAAGTGAAAACACCACTTATTTTGAAACAAAACAAAAATCCTTAAACAACACTTAAATTGATACAGAGGGAGTATCATTTACCAGATTAATTCTCTTAAAACTCGTTTCCGTTAAGCCTTTTGTTAAAAAAAAAAAACTCGTCTACTTGGAAAATGGAAATTATGGACAAAAGGAATAAATGAATTAAAAATTAATGTAAAGAAAGCCAAGGTGGCTAAGGACATCTCCATCCCCACTCCATATTTTACTCTAAAAATGGAGTGAGAAATGGAGTATAAACAAAAAATAAAAATTTACTCCATTTTTGGAATAATCTTTTATTTTTTGTTCACACTCCATTTTCTACTCCATTTTTGGAGTAAAATATGGAGTGGGGATGGAGATGGTCTAAGAGCTGTGTGCATATGGGGGTTGTAGACTTGTAGTGTTTTGACGCAAGTGTATGTTCTGTCTCCACGTGACTCATATCATTGTGATTTGTGATTGGGCTTTTTAACGCTCTCGATTGATCTCAACTCTGAAACATTATTCAACAAAAGCTAATATAATAAATTTGTTACCCAAAAATAAGGGGAAAATAAGTGAGATTAGTCAACTATTGGTTAAACTTTTCTTACTGAACAATATAATGATATATGAATAAGAATGTTTGTGCGGAAAAAGAATAAGAATGTTTTTTGGTTTTGTCAACTATTGATTACCGAATAATCTTATGGATTAAATAGAAGTCATGATTTGTTTCATACATGATTTTTTAATTTAGATCATCATTTAAATTTTTATTAGATGTATATTTTTATTTGTCTAACAATAAATTGTTATTCAACTATATGAATAAAGAAAATTTAAATATATTTTTTTAAACTTAAACTTAAAATATTACAATATTGATTCAAAATTCTTTAATATATTATCTAATATAGTTCACAAAACAAAACTCAAATATGATCCTACTGAAAATAAAAGTTGGACCAAGTCATGCATCATGCATGCGGAATTCACATGTAACATTTTTGAACATCGAAGGTGGGATAAGCTTTATTTACAGAATTGGTAATTTATAATTTACAAATAGAGAATACAAGAGTGTCTTCGTATAACTCATACATTACCATTCATTTAAAATAATCATAGAATCATATATTATGAATGATAGAGTTCATTCAAAAATCGTACTTATTTTATAAATGAAATATATAAAATATATCATCATTTATAAATAATGATCATACTAAGATTTAGTTTTCTACAAAGTCTTCCATTTTTAACAACTTTCTAAATAAAAAAATGAAAAATTCAGAGATAAATTGAGAATCATAAAATCGTAGAATTGGTGTTTTTGTGTATTATCAAATATAAAATTTCATTTTAAACTATACCATAATTCAATAAAAATTATTAACAAAATTATAAAAAGTCTCGGATTTAGATTTATTTTTGCATTTTAATGATGTTTTAATGTATATAAATAGTCAACATTATATACATATATATATAACTCACTTTTTAATAATATTTTATGTATATAAGTAGTCAACATGTTTTATGTCCCTGGTTTCTGCTTAATCCCAGCTCTGTTCCTCATTCTCTAAACAAACTTGTGTTTTTTCTATACGATGAAGAAGACCACGATTCATTCTTCTTCACCGCACTAAGATGTCATTTAAAAGTCTTCAGATGAAAATTTGTATAACTAAAATCATAATATAAATGAAAATAATAGTTATTCATATTTTATTTTATTTTGTCATCAACTTAAAAAGACTCGAATAATACTCTACCAACCAAATTAGTAATTCTAAATCCATGTGAACGATGTATAATAGTTAATTTCGAGTAATTGATGCAAGACTACTCATCCTAGTATTCAGCGTTCACACAACATTAATAATTTCCAAGTGATTAAAACTCTCTTCCAGAATATGTATGTTTTCTAAATAAATTGCAAAAACAACATGTTATTTTCTTGGTTCATAAACTATCTTCACCAGTTGAGAACAATCTATTGCAAAAGTCACATAATTTTATCGTAAATTCCTCATATTTTTCATTTCCCAAATTAGAGCTTAGAATGTAGATGTGATAGACTGGGTCTTGTGTTTCGGACCCCCATAAGCTCATTGAAACCCTCCATTGTGCTAAACCAAACATGACCTGTAAACCTATCATTATCCTTCTCAGAACAATCCAGAAAATACCAGCGCCCCGGTATCTGAGGTAGGCTAGGTTGATCCACCACACATGATGCTTATGAAGGAAAAAGCGCCGCTTCTGAATGTACTTCTTTCCTCAAAAATAATTATGTATCGCCCAGCTTCAGTGTATCTATGGGGTCTATGGCTAAACTGTTGAAGACAATATTATTCATTCATCTTCAAATGTACCAGAGTATCCATACAAACTTGTGATCCTCCACTTGTGAAGAAATTCATCAAAGCAAACAATCCATATTTACAAAAAAAAAATGATTGCAAAGGGAAGTTTGATGGGTTGGTCGGGATTGAAGAGATAGCCCACGTTTGGACTGCCGGAGAACATTCAAAGAACACAGAAATTATTATTTCCTCCTCTGGTCCATATCTTGCACATTGCAAATCACATTTTATACCTCTCGTATTCAAATATTTCTTAACCGATAAACAATTTGAAATAATTTACCATAAGAAATGCTTTAGCTTGGATAGACAATTTAGTTTCCAAAAGTAAGCTTATAATGATGTGACATTTGGACTGTACACTTGTGGCATAATGGACATGTCAGGATACATTCTTTTCACATGATAACCAAATTTAACCGTATATCTACCATTTTATGTGAAGTACCATCCATCTTGATCTAATATTTGTGTTTGTCCCAAATGAATACTTTCAATAATATGTGCGTCTCTCGGGTCGACTAGAGCTAAGATAGCCTGAGTATTCTTGGTCTTTGTTTTTGGATTGATGACATAGTCCACTGTAAGAAAGGGATAAAGAAAGTTTGTGTTACTGTATGTTGGTCTCGGGTTTGTAGATGATATCCATGGATCATTTTATACTGAGATAGATGACCCAGTTTCCACCATTATGATTAGTCATTTGCTAACCAAAGATTTAGCTGAGGCGATACTACACCATACATATGAAGGTGAATACGATCTAATCGAATCCAGTGGTGATGTGTTCCTAATGTACCGTCCTTTGAATACACGAGAGAGGAGTGTGTTGGGTTTCTCAATAAGACGCATCATCATATTAAAATCCATGAGCTATTTGAATTTTAATCCTCCATCTTTCTTAGACTGCATAACTTATCCCACTTGTAACGGAGAAAGATTCTCTCTATATATATATATACTTCTAAATAAACAAAAAATTTGACTTGGTTTGTCCCTTGTTAATTTACTAAACACTTGATTGCATTTTACTTTCAACACTACATATATAACTAAATTAGTATACTAAACTATAACAAAGTGATGTTTATCTTTACATTACATTAAAACTCTATGAAAACTCATCTCAATTTTATTTAATATACTAATAACTTTAGTGTATTTATTGATCTACATCCAAAATTTGTGAAGAAATTTAGAAATGGAATTGGGTTCTTATGAGTATGTAAATGAATCATTGCACCTTCTTCAACTTTACTATCAACTTTGACATTAAACAATGATACTAAAACTACAATTTTTATAATTTCAAATATTTTTTTAATAATTTTCATCTTTTTTTGACATCTTATAATTTTCATCTACATACTCTATAATTTTCATCTACATACTCTATATCCTTAAAAGAATATTATTGTGACTAACAAATTAAATATTATAATTAATTTTGTATAAGTGATTTTCATACATAAGTTCATTTAAAAATCTCAGTTTTTTAAAGAAAGATATAAGATTAAAAACACCTTTTCTTTATAAGTTAATGGATATTAGAGTCTTGATTAAGTAATATCTTATAATTTAATATATTTTAAAATTTTAACATTATTAATTTATAGAGATTTTAGTGTAGTTGAGTTCAAATTTTCGATTTCAGCTTTTCATCTACATACTCTATAATTTTCATCGACATACTCTATATCCTTAAAAGAATATTATTGTGACTAACAAATTAAATATTATAATTAATTTTGTATAAGTGATTTTCATACATAAGTTCATTTAAAAATCTCAGTTTTTTAAGGAAAGATATAAAATTAAAAACACCCTTTCTTTATAAGTTAATGGATATTAGAGTCTTGATTAAGTAATACCTTATAATTTAATATATTTTAAAATTTTAACATTATTAATTTATAGAGATTTTAGTGTAGTTGAGTTTAAATTTTCGATTTCAGCTTTAGTTGTCATTGAATCTTAGAAACAGTTCTGTTTTAAACTGTTTTCAGTTCGATTCAGTTTATTTTTTGATAATTGTTGTAAGTGTTAATTTTACTTTTAGCTCAGTCAGATTCCGCCAGATTTCTTTTTAACAATTTAAAGTTTAGTTATTCAGTCAAATTCCACGTTCAGCCAAATTCAACTCTTATCATTTCGACTTGTTACTTTTTTCGTCAGCAAGACTTGTAACTTAAACCTACAATACAATGAATGAAAAAGCAAAATGGTTTATTTAATACTTGTAGTCCACAGTTTTGAATTTTTTTAATAGACACATGTTGAGAAGAAATGTAAACGAAAGATGCTAAAGACAAGTGGGTCGTTGGCTCCCCCCGCCGCCTTTCCGCCATATTAATTAGACTTGTCCCTCTTCATCTACGATATCCTTTTTTCACATTTACGATATCTGTTACAAGATAATATATACCACTCGTTGTTATCCAAATATTGGTTTTAGTAATAAAACACTTAATTTTTGATGAAAAAACTAAAAAATTTAATTTTTATATCTGTAATTTTTTCTAAAATATCGCAATAGAAAATAACAGAAGTAAATGGTTTGTAAATTGAAAATATATAATATTGAAAATTTAATTAATTTTTTTCTAATGATTTAAAATTTGTTAAATCGTTTTATCACTAAAAATATTAAATATTTTAAAACTTTTATTATAATGCTTACATTGTTTAAACTCTTATAATCAATTTATAAATATTTAAAATTAATTTATAAATCCTAATACATTATTTTATCAAATAATTTATAAAATTAATTTATAAATTCTAAACCATGTATCCTCAGCACTATTTAAAATTTAATATAACTTATAACTTATAAATATTAAATTATTTGATATTTGACAACAATAATAAAAGAAATCTTATGTCTTATATTGATTATCAAATATAAAATAATTTAATAAATTTAATTTATATTATGATTTAAATAGTATCGATGATAGTAAAATCATAAAATTATTTTTTCTATTTAGAATAGGACAAAGTTTTTTTTCACGTTTACGCGATTTTTAGTCTTATATTCATATTTTTTTATTTCTTCAATATATTATACTTATACCTTATTAATTAATAAAATAATATGTTTGAGCTATTCTTCTTGATTTATTATTTTACTTCATGTTTATGTAATTTTACAAATAACTCTACATTATTTTATTCTAACAAGTAGCAAGAATTATAAAAAGATCATAAAATCATTGTTAAACCTTATTAATAATTTGTAAAAATATAAGTATTTATAATTTTTTATAAATTAATTATAAACTGATAAAGTAATATATAAAAATTTATAAATTAATTTTAAAAATTTATAATCAGTTGTAAGAGTTTTAAACAATGCATATATGATAATGAATATTTAAATGTTTATTAATTTTTATTGATAAAACTTCTCAATTATTTTTGAATCGATAAAATACTTCAATTAAGTTTTCAACATTATAAATCTTAATTTAGAAACTGTTAAAATCTATTATCCTTGTTATAATATTTTAGACTGAAAGTGATAGACTTTGTTAAAAACAAGTGGTATACGTTAACTAAAAATAATATTTTATCACACTTTTAACTAAAAGATTGTTTTGTCAACTCTTTAACTAAAATATTGTTTTACAATCTATCTTTATTTAACAGGCTTTGTTATTTAAAACCCTCCAAATTTTTATTTTTCAGCAAAAGGTTTAATGAAAGTGACAGAAATGAATTAAAAAGCTTGGTAAGAAGTGACGACGGGGTAATGGAGAATTAGTGGGCCTACGTGAGACAACGTTGGAGTTTAGAGCGTTATGACTCATGAGGGCCTCCTCCTATATTCTTCTGTGACCGTTGTTAGTACTATATATTTATGGGTTATATTTATTATATCTTTTTCTTCAGAGAATAGTTTTTGTTGGGATTCAATTCTAAAGAAGACGTTGTCACAAAAAAGCATCTTTCAGCCGAGAAGACTAATCATCAATATTGGGCGTGACTGAGATTCCAATTAGTGTGATACTTGTCAGCCGAAGAAACATGTCACCGTTTACACACAAAAGAGATTGTTTTTTCAACCGAACACGCAATAACCCGAAAAATGTATAGAGCCCAACTGGTTAAATAAATCATACCCAAATCCAATAAAAACCAAGTAATTCAGTTTGGTTCGGTTCTTCAGTTTTGACTTCAATGCCAATGCCTAGTTCAAACTGGAAAGGTTTGGTTGGAATCTTTAGTTTTGTAAAGCCTAACATATTACAATTGATTGACCATATTCATTCAGACTTCAAACTTAGGCCAAGAGAGTACAAGTCGTCATACACGATCTCGCTTGATTGATAAGCTAAAACATAAAATAAAACCCACCCATGATGGGGTGGGGGAGGTTACATGAAACTTGGGGCAACCGGGCCCTTTGACATGCCAAGACGAACTTCCATCGCATGGTGGAAGTCAACCGGCTTGAATGTCTCTGAGTCACGAGGATCTGCAAGGGATGAAAAAAATACTAGTTTCAGACAAAACTGTTATCGAATTCTAAAAGACATGCAATATAATAGGAGTAAAAGAGAATTACCATTCAAGTAATCCTCAAAACCAAAGTTATCAATGGCTCCAGTGTAGACTTCTAAACCTAGCATTGACGAAGGAATTGGTCCAGCCGGTCTTTGAAACCTAAACATTCCAGAGAGACGAAAAAGATAGAATGAGAAATATTGTTTTCCCACACCAGCAGATCACGTAGCAAACACTATATACCATATGCTCGCCAATGCACACAGATTATTTCAAGTTTTTTAACCGAGGAAAGGGCAATGCACTTAAATACCAGTAACGTACACAACTCCAATAAAAACAGTGAATAAATACGACCTTATAAATGTGTGCATCAAAATTAAAAGAGAAATTGCTTGAAATACATAAGTTTGCTACCACTTGTACCTTCAATCAAAAATTGTTCAGTCTTTTTTTCATTACAAAATTAGCGTATTTATGAAAATGATCAATGTAAATTAAAAAAAAAAGAAATTCACTAGATAATTCTTTTTAGTTTCTTCTTCACAAAAATAGTTCGTTAGGAAGAAAATGACCAAAATAAGTTTTTTTAGAAGCTAAATTTTTTATTTATATGCATTTATATCCTTAGGATTAAATAATTTAGACTTTAGGGTTTAGAGTTAACATGTGAGTTTGAGAATATGCTATTTTGAAAATTAAAAAAAAAAAAAAAAAAGCTATTTTGGTCATTTTATTTTTCTAGGACTATTTTTTATGATAAAAACTTAAAAATAACTATTTAATAGAATTGCCCTTTAAAAATGGTATGTGGTAAAATTAGAATTCTCCGACTTAAAATTTAAAACCACAAACTAGTTACACAAACATAACGAAAAAACTTAATGTACAAACTCTAAGTTTCCGATAATTACTACTCATATAGAGAAATAGATATTGTTGCAACTCAAAGAAAACTTACCGAGAGAGAATTTGCGTGTCCATATCCATCTGCAACGGAAGTGCAGTCCCGTAAGTATGCCCAATGATCCTCCTCTTCATCGCCTCATGACATCTCTTTTCCTGAAAACGTAATCCACACTGATTAAAGATGTATGACTAGGCGAAACCATAATTTTCAGCAATTGGGAAAATCAAGTAACCTAATTACTATAGAAAGCAAATCTGAAGTTTTTTCTTGGCTGATTAGCACAGATTCAATCGGTAATCGAGAAAAGCAGAGAAGAAAGACAACAAAAGAGCTTGATTACAGATTCGTAAGAGGATTCGAGTGGGTGAGATCCGACGATGTCGCTTTTTACGCCGTTGAGACCAAATCGAAGAGCGTCTCTCTTCACACCACCGATCTCGTGAGCTATCTTCTTCGGAAATTCCATTATTTCTCTTCTTTTTTACCACTCTGTTTCCTCTTCCTCTTTCCTTGTAGCTTCCTCTGCGACTTCCGGAGCAAGAAAACTAAGAGAAGACCAAGTTTTATAATGGGCTTTATTTCATGAATAAGGCAGGCTTTTAGGCCCATTCGTATTGTAATTGGGCCTATTCAGATCGACGACCCTCATGGATAAAATCCTCTAGATTTACAGTTACAACACTTTTACATTTTATTTACAATTCATATATTTTAAACATCGTTTTGATCCAAATTTTTTTTTTTTTAAACATCTTATTCACTCAAAAAGAGAGAATTCTGGTTCAATTTTGTTCTTCTATTATCAATGTTTCATATGTAGAAGCAAGTCTTTCCCTGTCATGTATTTCACTTTTTATCAGCTATATAAAATCTAATAACATAACTCAGATAACTAAATTACATTTCACATTTTCATTATATATTTTTAACATTAATACTATGAATTAGAAAATAGAGCGTGATTTAAATCTTTTATTTCAATTTATTCAATAGCCAAAACTGTAAATCAGTAAGTATATTAAAGAAAGACACCCGGAGGCAGTGGGAGGTCAGTCAGTCAAGGTCAGACTAATAAATAATAGTTGATAGTACCACAAAAACAGAGAGAAAAATATAGAGTGGATATTAAAAGCAGCTATTTCGGCGAGTTTATTTCATAGGGTGATCTGACAAATGAAATTTTATATAATATAAAGTTACTTACCGTTTTCAACAAAATCTTTTGAGATAATCAGTTTCCAGGCATTTCTTAATTAAATATTGTAGATTACTCATAGGTACTTAACTAATCCAACTAGCCAAGACTATAAATTAATGTCAGTACACCTCCTACTAGCCTTGAAGAAGAACAAGCGTGAAGGAAAAAAGCAACAAACTGAAATGATTTCTATATAAAATGAAATGAAACATTGCAGAAGCAAAATTCGAGATCGCCACGTTACACCGAACCTAAATTGAACGGAATTTGACTTGAAGTATCCAAAATTAAAGATAACTTTTTTTACAAAAGAAAACTAAAGAAACTTTAAGGCTTTGTTCAAGTTTTGTTTTTGGAATATATGTTAAATTTATTCAAAAAAAAATACTTTTTCTACAACAAGTACATTGGATTAAAAGAATACGACAATATAAACTATATAAAAGTAAAGTGTTATATTATGGCTAGCCACAAAGAAAATATTGCAGCAAGCTTGAAGTTTCTTTGTTGACGAAAAGTTAGGTATTTGTTCCGAACTTGTCGATCCACCATTCTCGCAAATGCTACTGCTATAGTAAGTGTATCTCCATTTCTCCTTTCGTTTCTTTCTTTCCACAATAAGTATATTGTTGCTTGAATACTGTATCTGATCAAGAATGTTTCAAGGGTATCTCGATTGGTCTCCATACTCAAGTCTATCAATTCAAGTTTAAGAATACTAACGTATAAAAACAGGCATATAACCAATATTAATAAAGAATCCAAAAATGAAACAATATTAATACAAGATTGAAAATTCATTTGCAAGCTTACACCCATATCAATTACCAACTCTAGTTGTCCGGGACAATAAAGTCAAGTGGTAAGAAAATGATCAATCTGTTTCGCGAAACTAAGACACATTGCTTTTGGATACCTACATGGATATATATGGATCAATGATTTTGGCCCATTTGCATATCTAGAAAGAGAGAATCTGTCTATAAGATGCACTTATTCCTTAGGATTAGATCCTACCATAGATTAGAGATACTCCAAATTAACCCCCCCCCCCAAAATTACCAACTCTAGTTATAACTAGGCCTGGGACTTTTATCTGAGATCCGGATTCGATCCGAGATCCGATCCGGATCCGCTTCAAAAATTTGGATATCCGAAGGGACCGGATCTGGATAGTAAAATGTTGGATCCGGAAAAACCGAATCCGGATCCGAATTTCTTGATTTTTTAGTTTGGATATCCGGATTCGTAATTTTTATTGATAATTCTTTCAAAAATAGTAATATATATAAAATCTAATTTTATTTGTCATATTTTTATTTTTATGATATTATATAATTATAAATTCTGTAATAGTATACTTAGAAATAATTAAAAACATTATATTACTTTTATTTTTAAATTATTGTTTATATTTATATATATTTTAGTATTAGTTTTATTTATTTTAAGGATCCGAATCTGGATCCGATTTTACAAATTTTTGGAGGATATCTGACACCCGGATATCCAAGAACCCCCAATCTGGATAAAGATAGCTAGTAAAATCATGGATCCGCCGGATAAAGATCTGAATCCTTAAAATACCTTAAATACCTGATCCGTCCCATACCTAATTATAACTTTTTTTGATTGCTTATATATAATAAAATATATCTTGTTTTCTTTAAATATATATTTCTTCAAGATGACAAGCTAGACTGTATTCTCTGCTTCGAGGATGCTGTTCTGTTTAGAAGCAACGAGGAACAACTTTCAAAGGTATCTCTCTATTTCTTTCGTTCTCTATTTCTCATCAGCTGCATTAGTTTTGCGTTGGTATATCCTTGTCTGAAGTCTAGAGCATATTTCTTTGTTTTTAGTTCGTTTCAATAATTGCTTAGTGACTTTATGTAAACGTTAATGCGCAATGTTTTAAGATTGATTCGTTAAATATGTACGCGCATGAGTCATCTAATATATACTCAGTTTTTCTAAGTTTTATATAAGTTTTAGGGTAAGAGATTCAATGAACTTAGTAGTGTTCAATTAATTTTATTTACAGCAAATGGCTTTTGAAAGGGTTTATAGTTACTTTATATTCATGATCCATATTTATAAAGCAAAGCGATACAGGGGCGGCTAAGTAGGGAAACAAGCAATGCAACTGCCATGGACTAAAACCCATGTTCCCTGTATATTAGAAGTTAATGGATCCAATTTTTTTTTTATAAATTTATATTTTTATATAGAAAAAATAAAAAAAATAATTAATAAAATTAAAAAGGTCCAAAATATTATATATGTATAATAGTTCTATTTACATCATAAAATATATAAAATATTATTGATTTATTTTTAAAATATTAAATAAATATAAATTTTAAACAGTAAAAAAAAATTACCCTAGAACCTTTAATTGGGTTAAACTGACCCTTGAGCGATATGTGGGTATAATTCTGAATAAGATAATATAACAATTAAATTTATGAAAATAATGTACTTCCTCCGTTTCATACTAGTTGTTGTTCTGGATTTATGCACACAGATTAAGAAAATATTTAATTTTATATGTTTTCAAAATAAAAACACTATTACAAATATATTTAACTATATTTCAACCAATAGAAAAATTGAATAGATAATATTATCAATAAATTTTGCATTGAAAACCGAAAATGACACTTATTTTAAAACAAAAAATTTTACCCTACAACGACAAGTAATTTGAAACGGAAGAAGTATAATATAAGGACTTGATGATAGCATACATATCCAAGAGAAGAACAAACCTAACTAGCTAGTCTGTTTTTCAGCTATCGAAGCTGAGATCTGTCAATTATTTGTTTTGGAAATCTTTTCTGAGTTTATGTCTAGATGTAGTGTTTAGTAACTTAAAGATTTCAATTATGCTTAGTATACAAATTATCGTCTTTCAATGTGCTAACACCAAAATAAAAGCGTAATAAAACACACAAGCAAGAGAACAATGCATAACGACACTCACGAACAAAAGAAGCATATATATGTCTTTTTTTTTTTTTTTTTTTGCTTAGAAGAAGCATATATATGTCGCGAACAACATTTTTTTTGTCAAGTATGTGCATGAATTCATTTCAATGAAATGGTAATGATGCAAGATGACTTGAATCTAAACTAACAACATTTTCACTAACTGCATTTATGTTGTCCGTGACAAAAATCATTAATTCCAAACCCAACGCGAGTTACAGATCATAGTTTCTAGGTTTCCGCCATCAACACATAGCTAAGTTTGAGAGATTTGGAATGTCCCTCTGTCTTTTGGGACTGGACCAGTTAAAATTATTGAAGTTGTGAATTTTTTTCTCTTATTGTGAAAACAAAATAACGGTTTCCTACCCAAATTTGACGAAATCATCAATCACGTTGTCAGAGCATATACGTTTGTAACTATACATACATATATGTTAGCTGTTTTGTTCTTTTGAAGGTGTGGTCCATCATGCATTTTTTTCTGCTATAGTTAGCTGTTTTGTAAAACCAAAATGAGAAGATATTAGCTGAGCAGTGTTCAAAAAAAAAGAAAAAAAAGATATTAGCTGAGCTAAAATTACAATGTTCATATCTATTGGAATACTTTGTTGGAGAACATATCGTTTTTAGCATAAAAGGCCGTTTTCAAATTATTTTATACATATATATTTTATACATATATATATATATGTATCTTATTTATGAAGCTAATTATTAGAATCCCTAGTATATAAAATGATGAAAATATTAGTCAAATCTTGCATTCTCTTGAAATGTTTCTTATAAAACGAGTAAACATACACATTTCCTATATCTTTGATTTGTTGTTGTCAAGTTTACGAATTCGTTCCAAATAAAAATGTCAAGGAAATACAAGAAACTTGAATCTAAATCTGCTAGAAAAAACAAATTATCATGTAAAGATCCCCCCAAAAAGATAGCCTTTGCAGTTTCCCGGTTAAAGTTGAAATGTTCACACTGAAACATTATATAAGCGACTTATAAAAGATCGTTATCAAAAAGTGACTTAAACGTATCACTTCACAACATTGAACTTTCCTTTGGTTACTAGTTACTACTGCTACAAAACTCGTTTACATCTTTACTCAAATATGTCTAACCTAACAAATCCTACATAATTCATACTCGGAAATTATAAGTTAACAATCCTCTTTTCTCAAAAACAAAATGTCTAAACGCCATTAAAACCCAATTAATATATACCTTTAAAAGGCAAAAGCATATAAATCACAGCAAGAGATCTTTATCTGAGCAAGAGAATATATACACATCTATAGACAAAAATATCAAAGCTAAGATCTTTCCTCCACATATTTGGATGGCCAAATCATAACCAAATACACGCTTCCACGGTTCACACACACTAGTTGCAAGGTTCATTTCAGTTTGCAATGTAACTTAATCAAATTTACATGTGCTTGTGTGGATATATATATACTTGTACAAGTGAACCTTCAATACTTATCATCATGCATGTGTAAAATTATATATGTGGTCCTAATGAAAACTAGGGTTTGAGATGAACCTAATATAGATCCGCATGTGAAACTTTGAACTGTAAACTGGTTAGTCTTAAAGATTGTTGTGTGTACCTAATCGAATTATAATTGTTGTACTGGACTGGGTTTCGCCAAATATGTAAATCATTTTCTGGTTCATCTTCAAATTACTTTAAAGGTTACAATACCACTTAAGCTAATAAATCTTAAGGTTTACAAACTGAATCTTGAAAAAAGAAATCTTGATCTACGTTATAGAAGATCAGATAACATGTCTCCAAGAACACAAATAATTAAAGATTTAATATACATTCAAGAGGAACACACGATTATTTTGCCTTACATGTTTAAATTTGATGCTTACTGCTCCGAAAATATCAAGATTTATGGGAATCCTGCCAAATAAAATCAAGAAAAAGAAACATATCATAGAATGCAAAGACATATGAATAATAATTTAGGCTAGAGAAGTGACTTGAATCCAAACTTTACCCCTGGGGAAACTCGTGTTGGTGACTGCACAAAAGGGTTGATCAATAAAAGGGTTTTGATCATAATAAAACTCAAAGTTTTGAGGCAGAATGTTATTGTAGCTGTTGCTGCTAGAACCCTGATCTTTCAACATAAACGTCCGATAATTCTGGTTGTAACTTTGATCCATATTGGTGGGAAGATTGTCCTTTGCCTTGCTTAGGACACATTCTTGACTATCAAACTCTTGGGTTGCTTCCTTGTAGAGAGAATGTGTCATGTCTTCTCCTTCATTGAATATTATAGACCTCTTGAGCGGGTCCATGATTTCAGTTTGTGTGATCTCGGAGATGGTTTCTGGATGATCATAGGTCATCTCTCTAGTTATCTCCTTTGCCTTTCCTCTAGCTTTGGATCTTGATCCCTTTGAAGATACGTTGCTCACTTCTATCTTTTTCTTTCTCTTCTCTGACTTCTTGACCTCACATACCACTTCTTCTTCGCAAGAATCAGGGCTTGAATCATACAGAAAGCTCTTATTGCCATCATCATTATCATTATCCTCCTCTTCCTCTTCAACTTGACCTCCTATATTTCCAAAATCTTCATCAGTGTTGTTGAGCATTTTTTCTTGGACAAGCTCTTTGATGGCTCTTCTTGATTTCTTGAGTAGCCAGTCTAATGTTTTACTGGCTTTATCAAACCCCAACATATCCTGGAGATCAAAGAATTGGCGAGCAATACCAATAGAAAGCCTTACCCTCCTGTCTCTAAGACCTTGTCCCGTCTGAATCTTGCTATGTCTATCTTTCTTCACTGCCTTCTTGATTTCTCTTGAAACCTCAGGAATCTCGAACCCTTTCTGATTCACAGCACTGTTTGAGCTAAACGACATGTAGTTGATGAGAGACTCAGGCACGGCTGATACCATTTGGCCAGGAGATGCTGTTAACTGATGATTGTAGGGGTTACGGATGATATCTTGACGGCCAGAGAGTGAAGAGAGGTAAAGAGAAAGAGGGTACACTCCATTGTTACCATTACTGTAATCATTGTTGGAAGAAGACATCACCGATCTTAAGGAGCTTCACGAATCAAGAATCAAGAATCAAGAATCAAGAATTTTCGTTTTCTTTTAGAAACAAGTCCACAACTTTCACATCATTAAAAAGAGAGAATCAGCTAAAAAGAGGAAAGAGAAAAGAAGAAACCCAGAAGAAAGAGAGAGTGTGCAAGCGTCCAATTCTCATACCAAAACAAAAAAAAAACTATAGAGATAGTAATGGTGGATGCATGAGAGAGATGTGAAACAAGAAACTGGTTAACTGTAGAGTGACGAAGACATGAACTTTTGTCTGTTAATTGAAGATCTGCTTGCAAGATATGATTTTGTGTCTGATTTAGAAAATATTGTTTCAGTTACAGGTTCATTTCTTAAGCCTAGGGTTTAATTTTTTTTTTCTTAGGGTTTCCGATTCCAGATGCCATACTGGTTAATGCGATTATATACTGGGAATTAACCTCAAACTCTACTACTTTTATAGTATCATTTTAGAATATATTTTTACTATGTATACACATACAAGTAGGTATTTTCGTATGTAGTCTTGGCAGTGGCAATATCTGACAGGGCCAAATAAATTTGAGAAGTGGTCCTGAAATATTAATTTCAACAACAGAAAACGACCTGTGAAGGATTTGTTTCCATTTCGATGATAAAACCAGTCTTTTTAAGAGTCAGGATTCAAACATGTTCTTGAAGGTATAGTATTTTTGTATTCTCGTTCTCTTATTTATAGGGGAAATTGGGCCATATAACCATGGCAAACACTATAATTTGCGAACTAGCCATTTTACCTAACAGACATATACACGCCGTTAAATATACATAATAATACTGTAATACCCCAAAATCCAACCGGCGCAACCTGCACGACAACAAAAAATGAAAAATAAAAAAACATAATTATTAACCTCCTAAATTACGCCGTGGCTTAACTGTCTTCACATCTTCCCCTTTTTACTTCATCTAGTAACTATCTCCAACCTTCAGATCTTCACCTTCTTCCAACCCATCGATTTTTTTTTCCACAGTCACCATTGTCGACCTATCTCTGCGTTTCTTCGACTCCTTGAAATGCGTGCAAAAGGGAAATCGTCTCTGCTTGTGAAATTGGTTACCAGAAAAGTTCGTAAGTGTGATCGGCATGACCGACCATCAGAGCTTCATCTTCTTCATATCGGTGATTATGTTGAGATTTGTTGCAATATTGTAAGTTCTTTGTTTTGTGTCATAGATTCTATTAAATCTAACCCATTGTTTCTATTGCATGCTCGTTCTGGTAAGTTGAGGTAAACGAACTGATTTAGGGTTGAACTTTTCTCGGTTCGTCGTACTCATCTATTTACTGCGATGGAGGATAATGATTTTGGAATGAAAAGTCCATTTTGCGATAAAACAAGTATATTTCTCTGCGAAATGGAATATCTTATGGAATCTTTGTTATTTGAAATGGAACATCTTAGTTTTAGAAACTGGTTACGTGCCATTCCATTCCTCTGCTATTTCTGAAAAATCACATCATAACTAATATGTACTATTCACTTTCCATTCCATCTGACCATCTGTTTTGTTCCATATATAAATTCTATATTATATTAGATGGTACAATTCTAATTGCATATGTTACTTCTTTACTCGCATAATCTATTTGGGATTGACAGAACTAAACATTTAACCTAAGCATAAAGTAATTTATCTACTAGTAGCCTACTCATATGTTGTCATTTCCTTCCAATTTGTAAAATAATGTGTGTCTTTATTTTCATTTTGTTTTTCAGGTTTGTCATGGATGAATTATGAAATGGAGCATGTTGTTTTTCCTTCAAATTCGGCTCGTCTCTTATTTACCATGTTTATTAATATATAATGTACTATTTAGTAAGTTATATTTGATTTGATGCTTGAAAGAGAGGATCCAGTCTTGTTCATTGTTGTTTCATGTTCTATTGATATGCATTTTGTATTGGTGTATATATGTGTTTTATATTAGTATGTACATGATTTTGTAAAGAGAAATAATATATTGAACGTAAATGGAATATAATTTATTATGACATCAAATAGACAGTCTATCTCTTTTTCTCTATTGTCGTCAATCTTCATTTCTTTTGCTACAATCAATCTGGATTTGGTACAAGCATTACCTCATTCCCTGCAATCATATATACTTCAAATTTGAACAATATATATGTATTGTGCTATATTGTTTGTCACATTTTCTATTATATATACTCATATAGAATGAAAATGCATGTAACTTGCATTTCAAAATTTGGGTTTAGTTTATGAAAGATTGGAGTTGATATTGGATTAGGGTTTATATTTCCAAGTAGGGTTTAGAGACTAGTGGCTAGGGTTTAGTTTATGGAAAGATTGAAGTTGACATTGGATTAGGATTTATATTTCTGTGTAGGGTTTAATGATTAGTTGATAGGATTTAATTTATGTACGATTGAGGTTGATATTGGGGCAAACATTACCACCTTCTATGAAGATATAACCATATCAATAATTGTGAAATAAGTTAAGATGATCTTTAGATTACAATTACATTTTCAAATATTATATTCTATATGTCTCATGTAGAATAGTAATACAACATTTACAATGATACTATTCTACCTAACATATGTAACGTGAAAATTTATAGACATTTTAAACGTTGCCGATTGAGTTTGATATTGGAAAAGCATTAAATATTTTGTGATATGTATTAAATACAACTGGTCCATGTGCTATGTATAGTTTTATGATTCTTAATATGCCATAAAAAACGACCACGTCGTTTACTTTAGAAAATGAAACCGACAACCTATTACTTAAAGGGGTATAACCGGACAGAAAGAAGCCAAAAAGACAGACACTAAATTATGTCAAAATCAATGTTAGTTACTTAATTTGACACTCAAATATGGCTATCTCGCCAATAAGCCCTATATATAGTCTACTTTTCTTTCGATTTTTTTTTTGATGTATCTACTATTATTTTGTCCAGTGGTCCCTTTTATCTTAGGGTTTATTGGCGAGATAGCCATATTCCAGAGTGAAATTAGCTGAATAGCATTGATTTTGACATAATTCAATGTAGACATTTAAGACACAAATCATCCGGTTCTGTCCTTTAAGTTAATAGGTATCATCTAAATGTGTGACATAAAATAACGTGGCCAATAAAATATAAGGTCAAGAGTATTTGAAAACTAATCCAAATGAAAGAAGAAAAAACCAACCACGTATATTTTTATTGACCACACACATATGCATTGAATGTTCTATTTTATATCATCGAAGTAGTATAAAATTATAACCCCACTTACACCTAAATAATAAACATATCACAATCTCAATTTATAGATACTAAATCTTATCTCAATCTTATCCCATCCTCTAAATAATAAACTAAACTCAAATCAATAAACGCTAAACTCAAATATAAACCATAAATCCAAATATAAACTATAAATCCAAATATAAACTCAAAACCCAAATAGAATGGGATAAAATAAATAACATAGTACATATTAGTGAAATTATGAAATGTATATGATTGCATGGAAGAAGTTAATGTTGACTCCAATCATGCCCCTTTCCCTTCTAAAAGCTAAACCCTAAACTCTAATCATTAAACCCTTAATTAACTATAAATCCTAAACCAAAAATATAAACCCTAAACCAAAATAGAATGAAACAAAATAGATAGCATATAACATATTTGTGACATTATGAAATATTTATGATTGCATATAAGAAGTTAGTGATGACCCTAACGATACCCCCTCACATACTAGATACTAAACCCTAAACTCTAATCACTAAACCCTAGTTGGAAATAGAAACCATAACTACAATCATGAATTGAGAAGATAAAGAAGGTGATAGTATACCGTCTTACAGTGACAAAGAATGAAAAAGCTTATGTTCCATTTCACGTTTAATATATAAAATAGTATCAAAGTAAATATAGTCCAGACTAGATAGGATCTAATGTAGATAGTAAGCCATATATACCCATGGAATCACAAACTATGTGTTGGTAGTACGAAACACCCACAGTCCTTCTATTTTGGATACATGAAATGATGCAAATATTAACTTAATTATAATATATGACCGTTATATGATAATAAACATTTATAATGGCTATTACTTGAGGGGTCTATTCCATATTCCATACTATGTTATTTGCTATTTTTTGCATAGTACAGCAATCATTGACGTACATAACATAGATAACTAATGGGGGATTGGTAAGTGAAGACATGACAGTGAACACTAAACCTAAGTTGGAGGAATATAAACCCTCGTCCACTGCAACCCAAATTTTTCAGAAATTAAATCCTTGTCAGTTGTAAACCCTTGAATGGGGAAATGATAATTCATTCTATGTTACTTGCTGCTATTTGTATAGCCCAGCCATCATTAATTTACATAAAATAGATAGCTAATGGGGGGATTGGTAATAGAACACCTGACGATAAGCACTAAACCCAAGTTAGGAAAATATAAACCCTCATCCATTGCAACACAAATCTTTCATAAATTAAACCACCCTTCTTGTACGGAGTCATGTAATTACGTTCATCCTCATACATACGGAATAGACATTGAGAAATGTAGACATAAATACGGGTGGTGGAGAAGGTGTGGTCCCGCATCTGCAATACTTGACCAAATTGTAACACAACCAACATCGCCAAGTCCTCATCCTCCAATGTACTCTTGAGCACCTCGATCCAACGAAGGTTGAAGTAGTTGTTAAACCTTTTTCCAGTGGGCTCATATCTTGTTTCAAACTATCTGTACGGAAGACCTAAGTCGTCCGTATCAACCCTGTACAATAAGACGAAGAGCAAATCAGCGGAATGGATCTAGCTCAGATGGAATGGTATAAATAAACGAAACCGGGAATTCCATTTCGAGTAGATTAGATCATGCGGATTTTGTGCTATGTATGAACGCTAGCAAATTGTAATGGATTCATTTCAATTTACCAACTCCGTCGTCGAAATGCAGATCCGACATGCATCGGGTCTGATGTTTTAGAGTTACATATTATAGGATCTTAATTCCGAGAATAGCCCACATCGAAAAGAAAATACCAAGAGACAAAGAGAAGGTGAAGATAATCGCAGGTAAACACCAAAGAACTTACCAAAGTTCCAAAGATGTAAGAAAAAGCAACAAGATAAAGTGGAATAGGAACAATTTGTTACTATCCGATGCTGCAATTTCAACACCGACCGGTGAGGGATGATGTCACAAGAGTAGAAATGACCGGTGTGAAAATAGTGAAGGCAATCAAGATCTAGAAATAAGATAGAGTGAAGCTGTAAAGCAAATCGGTGTCGGAGTGCAAACGAATAGGAGAAAGATACCAAGCAAAATAAAAAAAAGAAAGATATGAAGTTGGGGAAGCTACGTTTTATCTTTTAAGGTTAATAATTAGTAATTTTTAATTTTTTCTTTAATAAGTTGAGCCGGTTGATAGAAATGATATTATGACAATAATATATAATTGTAACGTATATGAATGTTAGAGCAATTGGTTAGTGGATGTATTACACTTTTTTCGTTGTCATACAAACCAATTTCCCTTTTATCTAATGGTTACTAATTCTTCATACTTGCTAGTTGCTATGAAAATTGAACTCTTTTATTTTGAGTGAAAATTTTTTATGAAGAAAGACAGTTTTTGTTTAATTTGGTGAAAGTTTTTGATCCGGAATATATTGCACTGTGTATAACATAAACATTGTCCTTTTTTCTAGGGCTTTGTCAAAAGAAAAAGAAGCTTTAATGTGACCTGAGTTGGTTCCCCGTAGGCCCGTACGATTGATTACATAAAGATTGCGTTGGATTTGTCCTTTTCAAATTTTTCATTTTGACGTCCCTAGATATTAGTCAAGGGTTGTTCGTATTTCAGTGGGCACAACACATTATCTGCAAAACCACATAAAATATGTTTAAGCAAATTGTGTCGCTTTAAAAATTAATTAAAAGACGATAGTTTATAGGGGTACATTTAAGAATATTTTATAAAAACGATATTAAGAGTAATTTCAATCTCAAAAGTCCAAGCAAGAGGTGTAGGATTTTTTTTAGTGTTATTTTTCATATAAAAGTACATCAAACTCAATTGAAACTAGATTCTAATAAAATCTCATGGCCATTGAATAACAGGTGATCTGAAATCTTTTTAACAAATACTCAAATCAATAATTACTTGAACTACTTGTAATAATATTTGCATTTTAATAAAATGGTTTAATGACTTATATTTATTTTATTAAATTATCTCAAAATTTCACAACTTTTCTAAAAATATATACTGAAATATTTGATTATCAAACTATTAAATTCTAAAATTTTAATATTTCTAATTATTATTCAACAATTGTAGCATTATAAACATAACATGTATTTTTTATAATATTATCATCCGCGAAATCGCGGGCAAACACCTAGTTTCTATTAAATTCACTAATTCAATAGCAACTCCTATGTTTTTAGGAGTTTTATTTCTTGGGCTTTAAATGCTTTAGAATTTAGTTTTTGGATTTAAGCTTTTTATTTTAGTATTTAATTGGATTGAGGGGTTTGTTTTTATAATTTAAATCAATAGACATGTAAACAGTTTTACTAAGACAATTTTTATGAAATCTTGAATTAAACCTTTTGTATTTACTTTAACAAAGAAAGTGCGGACCTCCTCGAAGAAAGATTACAAAAAAAGAAGAAGTGATTTTCTACACTGTTTTGACTGATTATAATTTGTGTTTTGGTTACCTTAACTGGTTGAGTTTGTGAAAGAAAGACTTGTTTCTTTTCAAATATTTTGTCAACGATTAAAGAAGACGAGATAAGAAACGATTTCATTAGAATTTAGAAAATATTTTATAATATCCCGATCTAACAGAATTTAAATAATCAGCAACATCAAACCATTTGCTTACAGTTACATATGCAAATATATCATGTCTTTCACCATAGTAGAATCTAATCACATTTACGATAAACTTGATGTTTTTCCCAACATAATAATTTTTAAAAAAATATTTTTATTACATTAATTTTTATTTAATTAATTTTATTCAACTTTTGAAAATATAAAGTAATCATTTATAATTTAGATTCCATTTAGTTTATGAAAATTTTAATCTAAACTAATATTTAGTTCAATTAAATATTTTTTCTCTGAAATGGTAGTTTTATACATCTTTGTATTGTTGTAGTATAATGATCAGTAGATATATCACATTTTTAACAATTTATGTCATCATTTTTTCTTATATTGATTATATACTTAAACAATCAATTGGTAAAATATATATGATATTATTTAAAATAAATGATATAATTATTTAAAAGCAATAGTATATATTTTAAAAATATTTGTAGATAAGACTTTGTAGATATAAAACATAAATAATTTGCATAGAAGTTTTATTTGCGGAATAAAAAATACTATAAAAAATTTGTACATATGTTTATCTATATTTGATTATTTTATATCTTAAACATAAATTATAAAACCATGTATATATTATATTTAATAAAATCATAAAAATGAGCGATATACAAAATAATTTTTCATAGAACTTAAATATAATAAAGATACATATGTACCATTTGCAATTTTCGTTTGAAACATTGAAAATATATAAAATTTTATATAAACAAATGAATGTGTCTGTTTTGTGTTATTATTTTTTTCATTTTATAAGTTTATAATAAATCACATTTAATATTTAAATTATTTCTTATGTCTTATAACTATGGTAATGACTATATACTTATTATCTTATATTTTCATTTCTATAACTGAATTATGTCATAATTAAGAAAGATCCATGTCACATTTTTATTAGTCATGTCATTTTTTTTTAGATTGATTATAGTGATGACACATGTACAAATCACTTGGTAAATACTCCCTCCGTTTTAAATTATTTGTCGTTCTGGAGTAGAATTTTCGTTTCAAAATAAATGTCTTTTCGGTTTTCAATGCAAAATTTATTGGTAATATTCTTTATTCTATTTTTCTATTGGTTGATATATGGTTAGGTGTATTGGTAATAGTGTTTTTATTTTGAAAATATGTAAAATTAAATGTTTTCTTAATCTGTGTGCATAAACCTAGAACGACAACTAATATGAAACGGAGGGAGTAATGTATATGAGATATGAGATACTCACTGGCATAAATAAAACCTAAAAATGAAAAAAATGAGGAACGAACATTTCAACAGATATTCAGTGAAAAAAACTGTGAGAGCTTCAAAATCACCCAGCAACAGTTATAATCCTCTCCTTATTAGTATTATATTTGCAGACACAATAAGGTAGAGAAGCATATCTGCAACATATGGCTTCCCACAAATCAGAAAATGTGGTTATGTTTTCTTTACCCTTGGTTGGATCTATACAAGGAGGGCAGACATCATCTGGAAAAAGAAGCATATGAATGGGAAGAGGAGAACTGATCTTCATGGAGGCACATTACAAGGGAACTCCAACGACTGGCTTCATCTCCTGTCTGGCTTGACAGCTTTAAGGCATCAGGAAGAGATTGATTGTGTGAATTGATCAAGTTTTAACTCAAGTGATCAAGAACCGCAAGTGCACAGCAGGGGTATATTGTTGTGTTTTCAAATCCAAAGAGAATAAAGTTACACTACAAATTTGTGAAAGTAGAATTAAGCTAGAACAAAAGGGGTATATTGTTATGTTTTAAAGTGCAATAAAATAAAGATATAACTTTACAAAGAAGATTAAACTTATGGATTAAAAGGCGTTAGGTAATTATGTAAATCTCAAGAACTCAGATCATAAAACAAATCGCTAGACAAATAATGTATTAAGTACCGTTCTTGAACTCAAACAATTTACCTAGATTAATCTTCTCCTGAAATGCAAAACCATATATATTAGAATCCTAGAGCTGCATCTTGTGAGGTCAACCCGATGAATCTCGAGATCATATATTTTTGCCTATATATATTCATGTACAATATGGGATATGCTTTATTCCGAACTTTTATAAACAAGCTAACCTACATTGGATTATTACGAATTTACTATCAACATAATCAGACGTAACAATCCAAAAGAACTAAACTCCTTGCTCGTCAACTCTTAGATGATAGTGAAGATTAGTTGATTTATTTGTCATTTTTTTCAATCCAAGACGCATTATTTGTAAAAAAGTTTTGATATGAATAAATTTAACATTCATTCAAAAAAAAAAGAAGAACTAAACTCCTTGCTCGTCAACCTTCCAGCCTTCTGTTATGATTCACTTGGATACTTAGTAAACATTATAAAGAAGAAATTTAATCCATCTTCTTTAGAATATATCTCCTTACGGCTGCCACCAATACTTAACAATATGTACAGGAACTTCGATTTGCGGGCCTAGTCCCACTGTAGATGATATGATTTAAGCGTCAGATTTTTCGAGAGAGAAATCTGTATATATCCTCCCTTGTTAAGGCTTTTGAAGCTTTTTGTGTGCAAGATAGTTTATTTTTAAGAATGGTTATCGCCTAATGAATCAACTAGATTCGCTGGGATGGATGCACCTCATTTTTCTCAGAGGGCGAATATATATCTTGAATTCAACCGCTATTCCATCTAATTAATTAAGATATACCAACCAACAATGAGGTTAAAACTTGAGATGGGATCTTTATAAAATCGGAACCAAACATCTCTAGAACTGCTCCATAAGAGCAACATCATCGCAGGATACGGTGGTGGGGTCGGTTTTTGATTTTTTTATTACTTATTTGTTTTTATTTTGTCTGGAATTTTTTTTGAAAAAGAACCAATCATGGACTGCCACATATCAGTGTGATCCGCAAATAGTACAAAAGGCGTCGTTTATTTTGGTCTTTTTGTAACCGGTTCTAAAATGTTTAGTGGGGCCCACACCTACTTTTTATTTAAAACCCCTCATTTTCCCTGCGATAATGCTGCTCTAAGACCAACAAAGAGTTAGTTTTAGTGGGGTCACACCTCCTTTTTGTTTAAACTAAGTTAGACTAGATTTTGTTACGCACTTTCAAAATGCGAAATTATTTTTTAAACAAAATTAATAAATTTGGAAATCATTATATGTTTTTCATTACAAAATTTTGTGTAAATAATATTATTTACTTTTTTCTCAACAGATTTTTTAGCAATGTAAAAAATTATTTGTTTGTGCCATGATAGTTGTGAAGTTTTGATCTTAAATTTATCAAAAAGATGGGATATATTAGTCAGAAGAACATTTTAAATAAAATTTAAAGATTATTGTCCACAAAAAATTCATGATTTAGTTTCATTTATTTTTGTGCAATCAAGATTCAATTTCATATATAATAATTTATAAAAAATTATTACACATAATAATTTGTCATGAATTGAAAGTCCATTTCTAAGATTTTGACTCAATGTAACTGAAAAGACCTAATGGCCGATGTAACTGAAAAGACCTGAATAGATATATTGAATAACCCGTTTTAAATTTTTGTAAAAAATAAAATTCATATAAATTTTAATTTCTAAAAATCTAAAAACAAAAATGATATATAACATATAAATTTGAATAATGTATGCCAAAATACATAAACTTAACATAAAAATAAGTTTAGTTTGAATATTTGGATAGAGAATCAATAAATATTTTAAGTAATTTTTGTGTTTTAGGTAATACTTAGCTATTTTAGATATTTAATTTTGACTATTTGTATATATTTTCAAGTACCTTATATATTTTAGATATTAAATATGAAATAATTAATATATGTAATATATAAATCAGATTCAGATCTATTCGGATAGCCAAAATATTTTGGTTCGGTTCAGTTTGATTTTCTAAATACCATTATTTTGAATTCATTCAGATTTTTAAGTAACTTTGGTTCAAGTTTGGTACTACTTTTTGGTTTTAGTTTAGTTTTTTCGGATTCAAGCTTTTTGTCCAATCCTATGAATAACAGTGTAAAACTGTTAATACAAGTTTTGAAGTTATAATATCTATAAAGCATTGAATATTTATAAATTTGTAAATCTATTAATACCAATGTTAACCGTTAAGAAAATGTTAACAGTTTCGAAGTCTGATTAATACTTTTTTGGTCAAATAATTCTGATTGATTTTAGACTTGGATAAAGAGAACATTTAAACTGGTATTATATATAGTTTTGTGCTTCGTTGATGCAGAAACAACATTTTAAATATTGTATTGCAATGTCAAGAAAAAAGATATATGAATAACTCCATAACTGATGTAATTTTTACAGAATGAGTAGAAATTGATTATTACTCTTAGTTTTCCATAGCTCCATTTAGAGCCTAAAAATTCCTTAGAAATTAGAAGGATATGGGAAAAGAAATAAAACAATGGAAGATAGGCTCTGTGGACTGTGGGTGTAATGATGGGCTGCTGAAATACTTTTAATTATATTATTTTTTGATAACCCATATAAGGGACCAATTATTAACGAATCCTTTGCAATCTAATTCCAATATTTGAAGAGTGGACAAATTATTCGGAAGATCTATTCACATCGATTCTAGATCTCATGATTTTTTTAAAAATATCCATGATCATGATCGTGTATATGAGTGATTTAGCTATTAGGATGAGTTATGAATTGTTTGTGTTAATGAAGTATCACATCTGTAATTATAAAATTGAATAAGTAACTAGAGTTTGATACGCGAGTAAACATTTTTTCATTTTATAAATTTATAAATTTGATACTATAATAGAAATTTTAAATATATAATTTACAATTTAATAGTATATATTATATATATTATATATCTTTATAACTTTTTTGTTTACGTTTTTTTATTTGACATTACTAATATAATGATTTCTTTTACATAATTTACTTTTTACTAATTGTTATTATATACTAATATATTTTTGAGTTCGATATGATTAAATTCATAATCTAAAATAATAATTTAGGATACTTTAAATATATGATTTACAGCTTAATAATATATATGTGTAACTCAAAATATGATTTTTATTTTCTACGGTTTGCATATAGTAGATTCTTAAAATTTATTTAGTTATACTATATAAAGATAATTATTTAGGATAATTTATATTTCTAGATTCTTGTATTGGTAGTTGTAAGTAAAAATATTATTTTCAATATATTTTGGGTTTGGAATATTTGATTTTCGGTCAAAATAAATTCTTTACAAAAGGAATAATAGTTTATTTTTAATTTATGTAAATATGAAATAAGTATTCTATCTTTTTAACTTATTTCACATTGGTCAAAAAATCACTTTTAGTGTTTTATAGTATAGTAATAATATTTTTGTTCAACCAACCATATAGAAAATATTAAGATGTAAGTATTTCTATATATTTTTAGAATATGTTTTGTATTAAAAAAATATATAACAAATATACATAGAATGTATAATTTTATTTCTGGTTTTAGTAATCCAAATTCACAATTAAGTAACTAAAAATAAACATATCTACATTAAATAAAAATTGATAACCTAGAGAATCATAACCAAAATAAACAAACCAAAAGGGAGAAATCAATTAAAAATTTTAGTGAAAAAAACTAATTTTAGCCTCCTAAGTTTGTGTTAGTAACAATTTTAACACAATGCATGGTTTTGTTCCCAAATCGTTGAGTTTATTCTTTCTCTCTTTTCAGTTACAGTCGATCATAAGAGTATATTTGAGTTAATCATACATAAAAGATCAGAGCAAACTATCAGTGAAGTTTGAAACAGATTTTTCATGCTTTATTAAGATGATAGAAGAACTTCCGAACTGGCCAACATTTAGATCAAAATTACAGTGTTTTCATAATCTTACGGAGCAATTTGATTTTGTGCAAATTCTCTTGCAAAAAAAATTCAAACACATTGGTATCTTTATTCATGTGTAAGTTATGACCAGTCGGTTAATACGGCTTTACTCATAATCTGTTCAACCGACAAATATGATTTAATAGATCTTATTTTGTGGGAAATATACATATGATATTGGTAAATATCATATTAGTTATGTAATTACACCAAAAAAATATTAGTTATGTAAGATAACTCTCTTTTAATTGTCTTATCTTATTCACCAAAAACTCAATCGCCAAAACGTAACAATTATCCTGACCTCTTCATTTTTCAACCATGGGATCAAAAATGATCCTAATGGCTCTTTGGGTGTAAGACTAAAATGCCACAAGGTGTGGGTCCTATTTATTGGAGACGCAAATAGAAGATGATGATGTGGCGATCGGATCTGATGGTGTATGGGTCCTATAACATTGGCATTTGCCCGTGGGCAGACATAAAAGCTGTCATCACTATGAGTATGTATACTTTTACTCAGTCGCGGCACGTTCTCATTGGTCAGACTTTGAATATCTTGTCAGTTCTTCTGAATATTAATCAAGTAATAATACATTGTATATTTCATTACATATCAATCAGAATATCTCCCAAACTCGGTAATAAGACGCAATGCAAAACAGTAGAGACTAATGACTCTTTTTCTTTCTTTTTTTCCTTTACAAAATCATGTCTTGTTATTTTGATGAAATATCCTTTTCTCTCCAGTCACTGATAGATCTTGTGTTTTTATCTTTCTAAAATCAATAAATGGTTTCTAAAAAAAAAATTGTTAATGTAAATGTAAACAGTCGCATTTAATAATGTTGTTGAATTTAAGTTGGTAGGTCCAAACAAACACATGTGCTTGAATGTTCAAAATAGAGGCAAGATATGAAAAGTTTGATATGATTGATACTGAATTTCATTTAATATTCGTAAATGCCAAAATATTTCTATTCACAATTTATTATGTTACCAGTTATTTTTCCTTCTGAATATCCAATCACCGAAATAGTTTTTGCATATCACTTTGAGTTTGATATCTGCGTGCGCATGTGTGTTGGTACGTGCTAAATGCTATATTTCTGTCTTAAGTGTTAAAATCAACTAAAGACAGTTTTAAGAGTAACTGACAAATACAATTAAGCGCAACAATACAAATAGTAATTAACATCTTTGATTATTATTATTGTTAAATATCAGAACAATAATGAAGAAGACTTGGAAGTGAGTCAGCGAGGGAGAAAATATATTTCACTACAAAATATCCTATATGCATTGACAAACTGTGCTCATATTTTCTCTCCTTACTTAATATCATACACTAATATAAAAAGATGTTCTAATTAATTATTCATTTCCATGCTAGCTACTTCAAGAAAAAGAAGAAAAAAAAAACTATTATCTAAACTTATATTCGAGTAACACCTCGGAGATAACATGATATATGTCATACGCGAATGCTTTAACTCCAGCTCGTGAACTCGTCTTACATCGCTTATAGCCACAAAGATCCAACCCCTCTCTTCAATCATATACCAGTAGTACAATACAAATAGATATTGATGCTGTCTAGTACTGATGTGTATATGTAGAGGAGCCGCAAATGTTTAGTCACGCCAACAAATGAGCATGACCACACATCTTCTGATGATGTATAGCCGTCCCTTTTGCTCTCTCAAATATCCTCCAAGCTTCTTGCTGCATGGAGTCTTCTTCTTGTTGTCTTTCATGATAGCAAACTTAACGTGAGAGAAACCTTTAGTCAAAAAAAAAACTCTAACGAGAGAGTGAGAGAGTAGAGAGTACGTGTGAGTGAGGGAGAGAAAGTGAGACCATAAAGATGTTGTGCAAAGAGAGTAAGACTTAACCTATATATACTCACATACACGTATACATCATACCCATTATATAGATAATGAAAAGAAAAAGAAACGACTAACAAGGGAACTGTATCCCATACTTTATCTCATCATGCATGATGCATAATATATTCTTTTGAATATCAAGAAAAAGGAGCTTTTGATATTTTATTTCGAAACTAAATGAGTGTCTATTTATCTCTCTTAATTAAGGATAGTGCCATGTCAACATTTCTAAGAAGTAGCAAGATTACAAAGGAATCTAAAGCAACCCCACGCGCATTGTGTTCTTTTTTCTTGTATGATACTGTGGAGTTTGGAAGCTGTCCTTGTCATCGTGTGTCGGATCAAGTATCATTGACATCTCTAACCTTTCGGCAAACCAATTAACCAAAGATATGAATACCTTGGTTATTTAAATAACAACCGCGCGCTGATTCATTAGTAAGATTTACTCCAAATTCACAAGGATACAACCACTTCTACACACGCTTATCTCTCCATCTCAATAGGCGTTTATGCCAGGAAAGGTGATTTAGGACAATCTTTTGATCATTCACGAGATTTTCCACTACTTGAAACAATCGGGTGTAAAAAAACATGTATCAATGATTGGAAAAACCGACATGAGTAAAGCATACAATATGATTGAATAAAGATTTTTCAGAGATGTACTAAAACGATTGAATTTTCATAAGACGTTAATTTCTTTGCTGATGGAAATGTGTCTCATCAGTATCTTAATCTTTCCTCATAAATAGTGCCCCGCAAGGAAGAGTGTAGCCCGAGCGAGGACTCCGGCAGAAAGCCCTTATTGCCATACCTTATCATCCTATGCACAAAGGTTTTGTTGGGATTATGCAACCAAGCTCTACTGAATAGAACATTACTGGGAGTAAAGGTTGGTAGACACTGCCCGTCTATTAACCATCTTCTTTTCGCGAACAATACTAAGTTCTTTGGGAAATTAAACTTTGTTAGCTATGCAACCTTTATTTCCATTCTCAACAAACATGATATGGCATCGGGTCAATGCATAAATAGAGCAAAATCAAAGATCATATTCTTGTCAAAATCAAGAGTAAAGCGGGAACTAAATATTAACAATGAGGGATACATTGATAAATATTTGGGACTGTACAAACACTTTAGTAGAAAAAAGAGAGAGAGATTTTTGTGAGTATTGTGGACAAGATTAGACAAAGATCTCATGGTTGGACGACAAGGTACTTATCGGGGGCAGGAAAATGGTGATGTTAAAAGTTGTACTTGCCTCAATGCCAAACTATGCTATGACATGTTTCAAGTTCCCAAAATTTCTTTGGAAACAAATTCAATTGGTGCTAACCCGAGTCTGGTAGGATGCAAAGCTGAAGATTAGGAAGATGTGTTGAGTTTCTTGGGATAAGCTCACTCTTCTTAAAGGCGCAAGAGGGTTTAGAGAGATTGAAAATTTCAGTGATGTGTTGCAGGCTAAACATGTTTGACGCCTTCTCAAAACCCTCTCCTCCATGCTGGCAAAAACATTGTTAAACAAGTACTGCTTGACGAACATGTTTCTGGTGTGCTCGGCCCCTAACACAACTTCTCACAGATGGAGAGAGATCTTAGCGGGCTACAAAATAATCAAAAAAGGTTTGGGCTGGGCAATTGGAGACGGGAGATCAGTTAAGGTCTGGAGCGACAATTGGATGTCGACAACTCATAAGCTCTGCCCTATCGGTCCATCGAATTTTGAAGCTCAAAACATGCTGGTGCGGGATCTCCTTAGTCCCGATATATTGGAGTGAAACATGGAGGCCATAAGGCTCAATCTACCTCAATATGAGGTCCTTATTCTGAAACTAGTTCTGAGCACACTTTTGATGCAAGATGAACAAGTTTGTCTTCTGGAGAAGCCGGGAAACTACACCACAAAAACTTGTTATGCGCTAGCAAAGATAAATGTAGAGGAAAGACAAGCTGAAATCAACTGGATCAATGTGTGTGGAATGTGAAGTGCTCTCCTAAGTAAACACTTCTTATGGAAACTAGAGAATGATGCTTTGGCGGTAGCGGAGTCTCTAATAAAAAGAGACAGTCAAGTGGAAGGAATATGTAAAATATGTGGGAAGAGTGAATCTGCAATCCATGTAACATTTCTCTGCTTATTTGCGTATGGGAAGACACCAGTGATGCTTATGTCAAATATTGTCTTTGGATCTTGTGGGTTCTCTGAACAAGTAGAAACCAACTACTTTTTGAAGATAGTCTTTTTAAAAAAACAGATGTGATGTTGAAAGATATTAAACCTTCCAAAGAGTGGCAACACGCGAAGGAAAAATCGACAAAACAAATATCGGCTTCACCTAAAGACTGCTCCTCGAGTTTTATTCAAAATCAGGTACAAGAGAATGTTTATCTCTGTTACTCAGATGAGACTTGAAATAGCTCATCGTATACATGTGAAATGGGATGGACATGCTTAAATCCTCATGGAATTACTCTCTTCCAGAGATCGACATCCTGCAAAGTTGTGGCTTCGGCGCTAGTCGTAGAAGGTTTGGCCCTTATAGCAGCTATGGAAATGGTGGTCTCCATGGGAGAAGGGAACCAATATATTGCTACGCAAACAAACATCCAATGCCTAGTAATGAGCCACAAACCCAAGAATCTCGAACAACCACGACATGATAAAGAGATCTATTTACCATAAATGAGGTAAAAAACCAAACTTGAGACCTCTTCTACGGCTAGAATACGAACAACAACAAGAACTTGGACAAAGGTTGAATTATAAACTCTTTTATGGAAAACCCATTTAGAGCTTAATATATAGATAGTATTTTTAAAAAAATATAGATCCAGCCCGTTAAACTAATTAACAATAAAATTATAATTAACTTTTAAACTAAGCATAGTAATTGTTAATAAATTTATTAGCTATTTAATTCATTAGATAAAAATTCAAAATATAAATAAATTGAATAGAAATTTTAAAAACTTATTTTTACCAGTTTTGAAAACTTCTAAGATAGGAAACTATTATGTATATATAAAATTCTTTGTGTTATTTTACAATAAAAACACAATAATACTAATAGATATTTTATCATAGCGTTTAGACTATGATGTGAATTTATTGTAAAAAGAAACAAATTTTTATTTTGAAATCGACAATCTATATCATAAATACATTGTAACAATGAAAGTATTTTTATAATCACATATGAATATCAACTTCAAATATATTTTGTATTATATTATAACAGAACAAATCTCGTGTTTTCAAAACAGGGATCAAAATCTAGTATTCTCTTAATAAAAAGAATTGCTAAAGATACTATAGTAAAATCAATTACCCGTTTCGTGTATGAATAGATAATAATAATTTGGAAATATATTAGATACGGTGAACGTGATTAGGTAGTTGCACACGAAGCCCGACGGGCCATGAAGGTTACCAAAGCTTATCAAGTTGATTATCTTTTACTAGACCTGCGCACATTGCTGCATAGTGAACAGTTCTTAGTTTAAAAGTTACTTATTGTACTTTCTCTTGTCATTTTCAATTCATTGACCAGTTTGCCGTAGCAAATTTGAGAATGCTATAAGATAATAATTTGAGAATGCTAGAGCCTAAGTCAACACATTATTATATTTTATTTCTAACCCATTATTTTTAGAACGTGTGAGCTTGGTTAGATTCCTTTGTAATCTTTGTTCAATAACTAAAAACGAATTATAAAGCACATTTGTATGATTTATAGCTACTATAGATTATTAATTTCAACATTATAATATTTGTTATTCGTTCTGATGTGAAATACAAGATTAATCAGGTAAATTAGTAAACCCTTTGTCAAATCTTTTTCTTATAATGGGATTTCATAACTATAAACATTATAAAACTAAGATTGTATGAACGCATATTTGAAATAGAACAAACTGGATAAGCGGTGGCGCATTTGCATAAATAAATATATGTTTCAGCGTTTAGCATATAATAAAACATGTAATGTACGGATGAACACCGGTCGACATGTGATAATCCTGTGAAGAGCATGCTCTTTGCCTCTTCAAAGGTCGACAATGATGGACTTTACATGTCTTGTTAGATAAATTTTTATAATTGTTAAAACTATAAATAATGGTGTCGTAACTAGTTGTTGGAAAGTATAGTTTATGTAATACATGTTCTTACGTCAATCAGTATACTATTGGTTAATAGCAGTATATAAAAATTATACTCCCTCCGTTTTAAAATGTTTTAAGTTTTTTACACATATTAATAAAATAAATTAAATTTTATCATCAAATATTTTTTTTCTGATTAACTATTTCCCATAATTTTTTTAAAGCTTACAATTTATCATTATTACTTACTAAAAATTGCATTAAAAAGATAAAAAGTATTACTTTTTGAAATATTTTTTTTGCTAGAATATGAATTATTTCGAAACGGATGAAGTATTTCTTAAACATTATATTACTTAGTAACTAGGTGTTTTGCCCGCACATGCGGGCTTAAACGTTTATAATTATTTATTAATATATATATATTATTAATTAAAAATTATAATGATAATTTATTATTATGTTTTCATTTGAAAGTTCTTACATAATATAATTTTTTAAAAAAATTTACTGTATACTATATTCATTATTAATATATAAATTTTAAAATTACTCAATATTTTATTTTTAATTATGTAAAATTAAGAATTTTACTTGAATAATATTTAGTTTTGTATTTTCTGATTTTGAATTTGTAAATTTTAATTAACATATTTTCAGATAATAACACAATATACATAGGAATTATTGTTTAATTTTAAAATATATTTTTAGATTTTGGATAATTCTTGTTATTGCAAAATTTTAATCAATTAAATTTGAAATTCGTTTTTTATTTTTAGATATTTTTTATAAAAATTTATTAAGGGTATAAACGATATTAACCACTCTAACTTTCAACGTGAGAGCTCCGTTGCGAAAAATCACTTCGCAAATAATAGTATAGATATTTTTTATAAAAATTTATTAAGGGTATAAACGATATTAACCACTCTAACTTTCAACGTGAGAGCTCCGTTGCGAAAAATCACTTCGCAAATAATAGTATAGATTGAATTCTGTTTATTAATAGTCATGGCAGGTATTTAAAATTCTAGGTAAATTAAACTCAAGGGTTTTGAATTAAAATAAAACAAACCAGGTCGAATTTGGATCACGTTTGGATATTTTGAAAACTCCGCATGGATCAGTAAAAATTTGGGGGAAAGATGACATGTTATCATCGTAGGATAGCTTATTTCTATGAGAAGCGGGATATGTCGAAGATTTCAAGGGAAGTAGACTATAAATACAATCTAAAATATGTTTCTTCTATGAGAAGTTGGATCGATTTAAAGCTTCAGGGGAAGCTGAATAATTCAGTAGTGTAAAAAAGCAAGTTATACAATTGGACAAACTGAGTAAACTGTAGATCATTTGCACAAATAAATAGATAAACATATACTCCCTCTGTTTCATAATAAGTGTCGTTTTAGCTTTTTGCACACAGATTAAAAAAACATTTAATTTTGCTTAATTTCTATAGAAAAACATCATTATCCATACACCTAATCATATTTCAACCAATAGAAAATTAAACTGGAAAATAAAATCAATAAATTTTGCATTGAAATCCTAAAACGACACTTATTTTGTAAAAAAAAAAATTCTCTAAAACGACACTCTTTGTGAAACTGAGGGAGTATTTATTATGCAAATGCGCCACCGTAAATCCAATTTGTTCTATTTCAAATTTGTGTTCATACAATTTTAGTTTTATAAATGTTCTCTAGTGTAACAAATTGTATGGCGTATAATTAGCTGAATATACCAACGCTGAGTTGGCCTAGTGGTAAAGGGGTTACGGTTGTAACTTCCACATTTTGTGTTTGTTTTTTATTATGATTTAAGTTGACTCAGTTTTTCTGTGGCTAACAGGTTTGGAATTTGTATAGGTTGACTAAACTTTTGTTGTAAAAGAAAAAAGAAAAGGAATAGAGAAAAAAATTAGGAAGGAATTGTTTTGTGTTTTAGATTAGGACAATTCTCTTAAATAGCCCATTTTAAGTTTTTGTCACGCTGGCAGAAAAAAAAAAGTTTTTGTTAGAAAAATAGCACTAGAAAAATAAAATGACCAAAATAGCATTTTTTTTTTTTGAAAATTTCAAATTTTTTTTTTTTTTTTGAAATTTGAAACCCTATCCCCAAACCCACCCCTTAACTCTAAACCCTAAAGTCTAAATTAGTTAACTCTAGGGGTATAAATACATATAAATAAAAAAAAATTTCTTCTTTAAAAATCATTTTTGTGAAAAACAAACTAAAAAAGGCAAGGAAATTTCTCTTTAGATTGTTTAGATTGCTAATTTACTAGTGATATTCCCTTGCTTCACGCGGGATCTAATATATTTGATTGCATGCACCTAGTTGTAATATGTGTGTATAAGTCGGTTTGGTTAAAACAAAAAAATCATGTGTTACATATGAGCGTTTGGTTTTTGGTTCATTTTTTGGTTTGTTTAGTTGGTTTTTTCAGTTTTCAACTATAGAGATTTAGAAGCCACTTGTTTATTTATGAAATTTAGTTTGATTTGGTTTGGTTATTTTTGATTTTTGGTTCGTTTCAGATAATAAGTTTAAGAATCAACTAATATCAGATAAAAGAAAATTAGTCCAGTTTGATTCTGGTTTTTTAGATAATTTCATATAACTTGATTAAAAATGTTTTCATAACTTTCAGATAGGATATTCAGATAATTTTAAATTTTTGTATAAAATATTTAAGTTATCCAATTTTTTGGTTAGTTCGATTTAAAAGTAATAATTTTTGAATATTTGGTAACTATAAAACTATTATAATTAATAGTTTTAGGTATATAAATTGTATTTTGAGTATATGTTTGATTCTTGATCCGGTTCTAGTTCAATTTTAGTTTCCGGTTCCAAAAATATAAGAATTGTTTGGATATTTGTAAGATATCACTTTGATTTTATATGTTTGATTCTTATTTGCTTTTTGGTTCTCGGTTTATATGTCAAACTTATGTGTTGATTTGGTCTCTGACCAGTAGAAATTTATGTGATTGGTCATGTTTGGTTATAATTTTTTGCATATTGTTTGGATTGTCCTATTTTTTGCATCCTTCTGTTTAGTTGTAATACTTTTAGAACATTTGATATTTTAATAACTAAATATAATAAATACTATTAAGTATATAAAATTTATTTCAGGTATTTATTCGATTCTCGATTTGGTTCAAGTTCAATTTTGTTTTTCGGTTACGGAGATATAGGAACGATTGAATATTTTTTAAATATCGATTCAATTTTTTGTTTAGTTTTTGTTTGGTTTTTGGTTCTCGGTTTGTATCTCGAGGTCTATGTGTTGATTTGGTCCCCGACCATTGAAAATCTATGTGGTTGGTTATTTTGGTTATTTTCTAAATATTATTTATAAATTATATTATTTATGATATATTAATAAATATATGAGGTTAGTCATGTTTGGTTATATTTTTTTGCATATTGTTTGGATTATCCAATTTTTTGCGTACTTTAGTTATCTATATCAATAAAGTAAAACACATTATCTTCTTTCATGTTACGTCAGTAATGTTTCTTTCTCCTTATGTATATTGCTTATAAATTATATTGTTTATGGTATAATGATAAATCTATAAGTTTAGTGGTACCAGATGTTTATATATCTATATCTATAAAGTAGTTGTTTCTCTTCATAGAGTGCGCCACGTCATCACTCTTTACTCCCTGAAAAGTCGACACGTCATCTCCCTCTCTTTTGCGTTTTCCTATCGTCTACGTAGTAACCCTTTTTGGCTTCATATGTTGGGCTTATTTTTTTTTATCTTTAGTTTTTCTTATTTTTGGGTCTTACATAATTTAAGCCCATTGCCACGAAAAGACCCTCTTTCAAGGAGTGACCTGTTAACCTTATTCTCATCGTCGTCGTACACAAATCTGAGTAACAGACTCAACCTGATTTATGATGAAGCCATAAACTCAGCATTTAATCTCACTTAATTCTTCCCCCACTCCTCCTAATTTTGTCAGAGCCTTCGATCTCTTCGAATTCTTCAGGGATTAAATCCTATAAATAGGCGTTCTTGGCTTCATGGTTATCACAGTATCTTTGATTATTCATTCTCAGAACTCAAGCAGATACCGGCGAGTAACATGGCTGCTTCCCAGATCTCCCTTTCCGAGCTGAGGCCAGGACGTTGTACTCGGGTCGTCGTGACGCGCCTGCTCTGATTTTGGGAAGCTAGGAATGCTAAGAAAGGCGGTGAACTAAGGGGTGTTGATATGCTTCTCTTGGATGATCATGTTTTTTTTTGTGTCTCTTATTTGTTTTGTCCTTGGATTCTAGATTCTGATTACAAGTACCCTTATTTTGCAGTCTTTTCTCATTCAAGCATCTGTTTCTGTCCATCGGCTAAACTCATTCCGAGAACTTCTTCGTGAAGGAGCTATGTATGAGCTTAGTGAATTTGATGTGACTGAAAGCAACAATCATTTCAAGCTTGGTGACTCTGTTGTGTCTATCCGACTGAACGAGTTTACAAAGATGATTGAAGTGCCCGCAGTTGCTAATCCGATCCCTACTGAGATATTCAGATTCCGATCTCTTGAAGAACTCAAGGCGTTAGCTAACACTAACGTTCCGCTTCCAGGTATGTCTTCATCTTTAGTTTGTCCGTTTGAAGTTAATGTATGTATTCATACATCTTATACCATATTATCCTCTTTGTTACATATGTCACTGGTGAGGTTTCAGATATCAGGACAACATACAATGATCATGCTCAGACAACTCAACGAGTAATGGTTAATATCATAGTAGATAAGTAATTTCTCTGCCCATATTTGATTATTTTTTAAAGAGATATATACATTTGTGAGAGGAGTTGATTGTGAACAACTTCTTTCCTTGGCAGTGATGCAACTGTGTGCGTCAGTGTTTTTAACAGTGTAGCTGAGCTACTCCACAAGAGGCTGGAGGCTGGTGGTGTCCAGCCTAGAGTGATGGTGGCTACGAACATCAATCCTAAGTTTGTAGGAGGTGAGTAGTTTCGTATTATATTTAGGAGATTTCATGTTTCAATGTGCTAATCTTTATTTGATATGCAGGCCGACTTTATCTCTGAGTATGCCGCAAAATACGTTTTATCTTTGTGTGTTTTCTTTGAAAGCAAGATGTTAGGAAAGTTAAACAGAGAAGAACAACTGCTTTGATTCTGAACAACGATTTCCATAAGAAAAAACTCACTTTAACAACATCAACATTCTTTTGTTTCATATCTCATGCGCAATGGAGATTTGTGAACTTGGCCATGGAATTGACAAATGCATCTCTTTACGTATGCATACCCATAACTGCTGTAACATGAAGGGCATATCAACACCTTCGCAAGCATTCAACTGCAGCAAGCCTATCATCACTCTGATCAAGTGTAACGCTGAATGCGGAAAGCATTGGTCCCCAGCAAACTTCAACCATAAAACGCAATATTGCAACATCTGTGATGACATGGTAAGCTGATCTACAAGACCGAGAAAAAAAACAAGTCATGAGATTGATAATTTAACTGCAAACTCAACGGCACCTTTCAACTTTAATTTTTTCAGAGATAGCTTATCAGGAATACACAAGGTAAATTAAAGGGTGAATATGGTTTATTTAAGTTACAGTTTTTTCAGCTTCATCAGCTAATTTTACAGGTAAACCGACTCGCTCAGCAGCATCATACTAAGAACAATCAGTCGTTATAATCCTTCATTAGTATACTACTTTATAATCAACTAGGGGTTTGTCTATAAACATAAGAAATATATGCAAATAATTTAACTGTCTATAATGTTTGTAATAATGTTAATCAGAATGGGGCATTTTTATTAAAAATAATGACTAAAGTAATGTTAACATGGATTAAAATTGACAATTAAATTACATTTAGGTTAATTGGGCCTAGACTAGGCATAGGTTTCAAAACTAACAATTTCCAGAAAATCAATAGGTCCACTATGAGTGAGAGATGCTATTAATATTTATGTGTGTTAACTACGTAAACATAAGAAACTTTTGTAAATAATTTTTACAGATTAAATTGTTTATAGTAATGTTAATCATTTTTATTAATAATAATGATTAACGTAATGTTTTTTTTTTTGACTGCGATTAACGTAATGTTATGAACTTATTTCTTGGCTAATTACTTTTTAAAGATCAAACGCCACTTTTAGATTTCTCATAATTATCAACTTAGTACATGATTTGGAACCCATAATAACCCCTACTGCTAAGTCTATTAATTAAGATAGGAAAAATCCAGCTCCTAGACGATCCATTTCATACGAGAACAGTTAGTGAAATTACTATCTTACAATAAAAGCCATGCAAAGAAGTGGCATGATGATTCCCGAACCGTTACACTTAAGCTACGTGAACTAGAGACCCTCACACTTACTTTGTCATCTCTTCTATAAAACCCCAAAATCAGCGAAATAGAGAACTATATCTCTGGCCCCCATCATCTTCTTTCAAAAAAATGAGGCAAAGTTCAGTTCCATTTAACTCACTCAATTGAGTTTTATGTTCAAAATAAATATTTAACTACCAATTATATAAACAAATAATTATATTATGTAACTATGTAATCACCAAATAACAATTACAATTTTCATTAGCAATACAAATTATAATAAAATCAAAATATAATAGAAAATATATAACACAAATTCAACCATAAATATTTTTAAAAATTATCAATTAATCTACAAAGTTAGTGGTTATCAGTTCTTATATTTTTTCAATTAACGTCATAATGACAAATCAAACACAAAATTTATACCGTTTATGTCAATTTTTACATAAGATAAAACAATTACAACTACTAAATAAGATTAATTTATAGTATTTCCGCGCTACGCGCGGACAAACTCCTATTATATTAATAAAATAAAACACATTCGCTTCTCAAGAAACCATTTCAGTATTGCTTCTCCTTCTTTACGCCACGTAGATAATGTATATTGTTTATGGTATAATGATAAATCTATGGGTTTGGTGGTACCGAATGTTACATGTCTTCGTATTTATTTATTTTTGATCCCATTTTCTTTATAAAGATTTTTATAACAATTTAGGGTCAATATATTTAAAGTTTATTATAAAACAAAAATAAGACTTAGCAAAATATTTAAAATTTACATTTTTCACGTGGCCAAAGAAGAGAGAGAGGCAATGATGAAGTGGTGGCATGAGAAGAGAATGTATTTTATTTATTGATATAGATTTGAGAAATGAGTTAATCACTTGTTTATATACACAAGTTTTCAACGTAAGTGATATAAGTGGAATGGTGAATTTTTTATCATAAAGACCCAATTGAATTTTATGTTACAAAACTCAACACTGATTTTGTGGTTACAAAATTCAATTCAATGAGATGTTTTTGTTGACCCAATTAAACAACAAAGTTTATTACTTTATCCATATCATTTTAAGTGGTGTTTTAAGAAAAAAAATGTTTTATTTTAAATGATATTTTTAAATTTCTATGTAAAAAGTTACAAATTAATATGATTTGATATTTTTGACTATTAATATTTTGCAGTATGATTTTTTATTGGTTGGAATATCTGTAATTATTTTTTTTAAAACAAAAAAAAATAAAATAAATAAAAGTTTGTAATTCCTTAATCAGTGTTAAAAACTTTAAAATTCACTTATTGAATACATAACTTTTGGTAAAAAAATTAAACTTTTAAACTGCAAACTTATTTGTCGTTGAACCCAAAATTTGTCGGGATTTCTCACTTTCATCTTATATTTAATACAAGATATTTTACGCATGTTACATTTTAATCTTTACAAACCACCCATTTTAACTCTTCACTTTTCATTCAATATATCTCTGATTTTTTAATATGTGATTACATTACTTCATGATGCTTATGGTAAAACACTAAAACTACATCTGTCTAGACATCCCCATCCCAAAACACATCAGAAAAATGTTTCATACTACTTTATAAAGGAAAAATGATTGCTGACTATATGAAGTATTGGTCATCATATAGCTAACCATGCAAACTAAGTTAATGTATATTTAACTATATGAAGTATATGTTATGCATTGAAAAATCTCTCAACTTTATGATGTTATGTAATTAACATCACGAGTTTAATTTCAATCATCCAAAAAATGATCTGTATTAAGATATTATTTAATTTAGTTTTTTAATTATTTTAATATGTTTTGTTATGAACTTTTAATAAAATTTCTGTTATTAGTTTGATTAATTATTCGATATATACTTATTTGATAAAAACAATTATTATAAATATATTTCATGTCAATTTATTGACTCTAATATTTTATTTTTTAATAAAAAATTATTAAGTTAATCAATTATTTTAAATATATTACCATAAACAAAAATTGCATTCATTTAAACATATTAAATTTTCATATTATATTCTTATTCTTTGATTATTTTTATTCTTAAAAATATATAATTTATAATTATAAACGCAAAATTATGTTTAGTTTATGTTAACATCACATAAGTTTTAAACAAATAAAATGTTAGAGTCAATAAATTGATAACAAATAAGTTTTATAATTAAAAATTTATGAAAGGATTATATATCACACAATTAATCAAAGCAATTACATTTTTTATAAAAAATCCATAACAAAACATGGTAAAGTAATAATAATAAAAAATCAATAATATGATATATAACTTTCATGTTAATACAAATAAAAATAATTAAATTTTATAATTTTAAAATACACTAAAATACACTTAAATAAAAATGTTAAAACATATTGATTTTTTAAATTATATTTTGTTAAAAATATTCTTATGCTTTTAAAATGTGGTTCAAAATCTAATTTTAGTTAAACTACAGTCGGCTGGTCAATTTTAATTGATGAGACAAGATATTTAAACAATTTCTCACTTATACATCATTTTTAGATGAATGAAATTAAATTGATGATGTTAACTACATAACATCATAAAGTTGATGAATGTTGTTATACATAACATATACTTCGTGTGGTTAGGTATATATTAGTTTAGTTTACATGGTTAGCCATGTGATGACTAATACTTCATGTAGTTATCAATTATTTTTCCCTTTATAAAAGAACGAGTTCTAACAACTAGTTCAATCTGACGTCAAGATTTTATATTCAAGGTGCTTTTGTTTTGGGGTCTAATTCGTGTCCAAATGCTTTATTTTCCTTACGTTTAAACTGAGGTACATCAAAAAGTCTAGACACAACTATTAATCATCATAAAACGCATAGGTCTAGGGGTTAGGCAATAAAACGCGTAGATATAAGGTGGTGAGTCTGGTGACGTGGTGTGGCCATTCCATTGTCTGTAACTGAGAGGGAAGAAGTTAGGCTTAGCATCCAAATGGTAACACGAAGATGTTGTTCTGATAATAACAAATATATATATATATATATATAAATTTGTTACTATTAATAATAATACGAACTTTTCGTCACTATATTCAAAACCTTGAATTACCCATCATCTCCGAGCCACCCCCAATCACATTCCCTAACCCGTAGGCCCCCAAGGTTGGTAAATACGTAGAGAGGATTGCATAAACAAGACTAATCCACTTCCATAGCATTAATCACTTCACTATTTACCTAATCAAGCTGTTGTTATTTTGACAAATTAATCTTGTGCGAAATAAATTAAGATTAGAAGGAATAGCAAAACTAATATGTATTCATTCTGAAACACCTCAAATTTATCTTGTCAACATTTTCAATTTTATATAATCAAAGATGTTGATACAAAAATATTAATGAAACAGCCAAGATTAAGGTTTCCCCATTACAGTAAGGCATATAACAAGCATATCATGTCCATATCATACAATAGAATTAAGCCGAACTTAACAAAAGAAGCCAAAATGACAAAAGGAGAAGATACGAGTTTAAATATTCTCATTCTTCAATTGATTTCCACATTTGCATTCTTTTGTGCTAGCATCATTTTCATCCTACAAAACAGAAGCAAGGATTAATATTGTTTCATGCCCAAAATTTTGAGTAGCTTTAACCATACAAATCCAGAATATTAACAATGCTAATAGCTGCTTTCTGAGAAATAGCTTACCTATTAGCAGAGATATACTTCTCTATCTCTTGTTTCTGCTCAGGCTTGAAAGCTAACCATTTTTCATGTGGAGATAAATCAACAAATGTTCCTAGATCTGTGCACGAATAACAGGATGAGATTTGAAACACTTTTTGCACAAAATCGTAAACAAAGAGTTTCAGTAAGTTTCACACCTTGAAGCAAAAACTTTGGTTCTTCTTCAAAGCACTTTAGTTTCCAGAGAGCAAGACCATCATCATTCAAAAGGATCGGGTCAGTTCTAACAGCATCACATCGTTGCCTCTCTGCAAAACGGGTTTCATCAGTTTAAGCATGAAACACAACATTTGTAAGACCATTGATTATAAAGAGTCTTTAAGGGTATTTAGATTTACTTCTAGATGTTGCCTTCAGCATCTCGCCATGAGCTTCTTTAGCTTCAGCTTTTATTTGAGACAAAACTTTGTGATGCTCTTCAATGGACAATGGAGCTCCGTTTATTTCCATATGGGCTTTGATAAGATCACCTTGAATCTTCTGCCTCAGCTGTTTCTCCTATACCCAAAAAAAAAGCACAAAGTTTTACACAAATGGTTCTGATGGTTTAAAATCGTGTTTCAGACTAAAGAAATACCTTTTCCTTTGCAGCTGCAGCTTTTTCTTTTGCTTCTTTTTCCTTTGTTTCAGACTCCTTACTTTTGTTTTCAATGAAATTCCTCATTTTCCTGGATTTTTTTTCGCACAAGTGTTTGAAGTCATAACGAAGCATAAATTACAAGAAAAGTGAATGTGAATACATACAATGTGGTAAGTGATTCGTCACATAAGAAGTTGAGAAGCTTGAGCCTTGTTGATGCATCCATCTTCTTATACTCTGAGACACCTGATTTGAAAGTTTTAGGTGGGAAAACATCACTCAGAACTCCTGACTGCAATAGGCACTCTCCAATAGAACTGAACCAAGTGCTGTCAGTTGCACTTAGAGACAAAGACCTGTAAGTATCAGGTAAATACATCAGAAATAAGAACAGTCATATAATTACTTTTTGCAGAAGTAAAAACACTCATACATATCTCTATCGTGTGATATTAATTCCATCAACTGGATCATCATCGGTATTACAGAGCAGTATTGTTGTCTCCTTGAGCTACGCCCACTTCCGAAAAACTCACCAACAATAGACTTAGCATGCCCTTGCTTCAAATCAAGAGCCTATCAGAAAAAAATCCAAAGTGAAACACAGGTTAAGTGTAAACAGCACAAGTAATAATGATTCTAAGTCAAATAACGAATACCTTTCCAAAGGCTGAACAAAACTCAAGAAACTGCAATACATTTCCAGTTTCTTCAGTGGGTATGTCAATGCCTGAAACGTTAGTCAAGCTTATACCATTAGGAAGTTTAGCCCCAATCTGAATTTCCTCCTCTCTCACTTTGTTAGTGGCTTTGGCTTTCTTGATCTTTCCCGCCGCTTTGTTGTTCTCCTTGGCAACATCTGATTCATAACATTAAAACTGTTAGCCTGAGTAACACCGCATTTAAGCAGCTTCCAAGCAAAACAGACGCCACATGTACCTTCAACAGAAGCATCCTCCTGCAGAAACAATACAACCAAATAAGCATAATGAAAAACTGAAGCTTAGATCACAAAAACCTTAGATATAGCTATAGAAGATAGAGAAATGAATACCGGTTTTGCCTTTGGAAAGCCATTTTTGGTCTTATTCACGGCTTTCTTAATCTTGACTGCCCCTTTGTTGTTTTCCTTGGCAACATCTGATTCGCAACATGAAAATAATTAGTCTTAGTATCTCCTATTAGGACAACTTCAAAGCAAACAGACACCACCTGTACCTTCGATGGAAACATCCTCCTGCGGAAACAATATAATCAATTAAGCACACTATTTTTTTAAAAAAAATGAAGCTTAGGTCACAAAATCCTTGAATATAACCTATATAAGATAGAGAAATGAATACCGGTTTTGCCTTTGGAAAGCCGGTCTTGGTCTTATTCAATACTTTCTTGATCTTGCCAGTCGCTTTGTTGTTCTCCTCAGCAACAACATCTGATTCACAACATTAAAACTGTTAGTCTCCATATCATGACAACTTCAAAGGCAAACAGACACCAGATGTACCTTCAACAAAAGCATCCTCCTGCAGAAACAGTAAAATCAAATAAGCATAATATAAAAACAGGAAGCTTTGGATAAAACATTGAATAAGATAGGGAACTGAATACCAGCTTTGCCTTTGGAAAGCCGTTTTTGATCTTATTCAAGGCTTTCTTGATCTTGCCCGCTGTTTTGTTGCTATCCCTGGCAACAACATCTGAATCATAACATCAAAAACCGTTAGTCTTAGTCTCTCCTTCGTAAGAGATATTCAAAGCAAACAATGCTGCAACTTTCCTACCTCCATTGGAAACATTCTCCTGCATAAACAATACAATCAAATAAGCATAATAGTAAAAATTATCAAATGAAGCTCATATCACCAACAAAGAATTAAAGAGTTGAATACCAGCTTAGGCTTTTTCTTCTGATAAGAAAATTTATCATCACCCTCAACCTGTAGAAGCTCAGAGACTGATGATAGCCCACTTGCTTTAGCCTTGTGTGTTAATATTCCTGTTGGGCTTTGGCCTCGTTTCTTCCTGTAAGATCATCATCAAAAACACAAAGACTCTCTCTTAATAAGCTCAAAAATCTCAAAGGCAACAAGGAAGATCTGAAAATGTAACCTGCAGAAACTGCAGTTGCAGATGCCCTTGCACTTAGGACAACGCCAATCATCTAAGTCACCAACTTCTTCTGCCTTCTCACCGTACCTACTTATTATATAATCGAATCAGTAAAACACACATAATCAAAGGAAAGGAAAAAAAAAAAGGGAAATAAGAAGCAAAGCAAAACCTGTTAAGTAAGCACTTATGACAATAGTTAATGGTACATTGTTTCTCCTTCTTCATGGCTTTGCACGACGCAACAATGTCCATCGTCTTCTGTCGACACTGCAACAGCAAATAATACCCAAATTCAATCGATAATCGAAACATTTTGGGGAATCTGGGCGATCGAATTCAAAATTAGTAACTGGCCTAAGTTTACTCGATCAAAGAGAGTAAGAGTTGTTGTTCTGACCTGGTGACAGCATTTGCCGTTACTAGAGTCGTAGATTCTTCCACCGACGACTCGAACGCCAGGGTTCGTTGTGCGCTTGGAGGGTTTCACGTCATCCAAAGCCATAGCTACAAGTTAAACCCTAGAAAGAAGCTGAGTGAGAGACTTTTTCGATTGGGTTTGTTGAGTGGTCTCCAGATTCACAGGAGAGAGCAATTTAGGAGAAAACGAAAACAGATTTTGGAGAGGGAAAACAAAACGAAATTAGCTTTCGAAATTTTTAGAGAGAGAGAGAGAGAGGGAATCCAAAATGTTTGAGGAGGGAGAATATTGGCGCTTGTTTTTTTCTTCTTTTTTTTTCATTTGCAGGTGCCAATGTTTTGGAGGTGGTGTGGCTGTCCTTAATGAGATATTGATCTCCATAAAGTTAATCAATGGGATCGGAAAGTAGGTTTAGCTGAAAGAGGTGAAAAAACAAAATGCACGCTATGTCTAGGTATTTTGACCGGAAACTAAAAATTGAACCGAACCGAATCAAAAGAACTAAACCAATGTTCACAAATATTTTAGGTATGGACGCTCGGATGTCCAATTAGATTTATTCGGGTTAAATCGGGTTTCAGGTCTTTCGGAATATGAAATTTGACCTCATTCGAATATTTTTATATGTTTGGTTCGGATTTTATTGGTTTAATTCGAATAGAATATAGCTTATCATAAACTAGTTGAACATGTTTTAACTTCAGATTTGGTTATACATTAGGATTCAGTTATCCAAATACTTGTTCATAGTTCAATGTACACATTTTAGTTCACAAACCGGACAAGTTTAAACAATTTCCTTTTAACAAAAACTTTGTGAAATAATTCATAAGTAGTCATTAGGGTGAGAAAGTAATAACATTGTTTTAAATCCAAAATTAGACATTTAATTGGAACCAGACATCCAAGCTGAAATGGACTCGTTCGGTTTGGTTTTAGTCATAGTCTATTTAACTGATAGGTATTAATGTTTGATTATCTATGGATATCAGTTTGGTTTTAGTTTTTATTTGGAACCGATCAGATACCTGAATTATATGCTTTAAACACACATAGAATTGTATTGTTCAGGGGTTGAACCCGAGTTGAATAGGCGAAATAACATGTACAGTGCCATTAAACTACTTAAATTTTGTTGTACTTAACTACATATCCTTAATATATAATATATATATATATATATATATCTGATTTCGATTTTTTTTTCTTTTTTCTTGTGCAACATTTTTCCAAAAAGAGAAAAATAGATTAAAAATAAGATTTTTGGGTTTAAACTTATATACCCGTGTCAACCCAAAAATCAGGTGGAATCTATCCGAATCTGAACCATATTTTTTTCAAATACTATTTGGGTATAATTTTCTGTAATTGATATATCTGAAACTCATCCAAATACCCAAAATCCTAGCCCTATTAAAAATAAAGTAACATTGTTTAAACTTCATAAGTAAGCATATTTATAATTGAACTTCAAATGTAATCACCAAAACATAAAAACTTGAATCTTTGACCAAATATAAAATCCTCCTATATATTAAATGAGAAGTCACTTTAGTGTCTTCTGTTGACGTGTCTCTCATAGATGAAGTTTCAAGAAATTGTTATAATTTGATTGGTTGATAACTTTTATTAAATATTTATTTTAATCAAATCTAAAAATAAAAGGAAACTCTAAAATCAATTAGTACAAGTTACCAAAAAAACACAAGGTAATATTACAAATAATAATTTATGGTAACTAATTGTATAATTATTGAAAGAATATATAATGTTTCATCAATTTTTATTTTTATATATTATTTATTTATAACTATTTAAAATATTTTAATATGTTTTATAGAAATAATAATAATATTTGTATATTCTTAGATAAAAATAATTAGATTTGTATATAAGGCATAATAATCCTCCTATATATTAAATGAGAAGTCACTTTAGTGTCTTCTGCTGACGTGTCTCTCATAGGTGAAGTTTCAAGAAATTGTTATAATTTGATTGGTTGATAACTTTTATTAAATATTTATTTTAATCAAATCTAAAAATAAAAGGAAACTCTAAAATCAATTAGTACAAGTTACCAAAAAAACACAAGGTAATATTACAAATAATAATTTATGGTAACTAATTGTATAATTATTGAAAGAATATATAATGTTTCATCAATTTTTATTTTTATATATTATTTATTTATAACTATTTAAAATATTTTAATATGTTTTATAGAAATAATAATAATATTTGTATATTCTTAGATAAAAATAATTAGATTTGTATATAAGGCATAATAATCCTCCTATATATTAAATGAGAAGTCACTTTAGTGTCTTCTGCTGACGTGTCTCTCATAGGTGAAGTTTCAAGAAATTGTTATAATTTGATTGGTTGATAACTTTTATTAAATATTTATTTTAATCAAATCTAAAAATAAAAGGAAACTCTAAAACCAATTAGTACAAGTTACCAAAAAACACAAGGTAATATTACAAATAATAATTTATGGTAACTAATTGTATAATTATATAAAGAATATATAATGTTTCATCAATTTTTATTTTTATATATTATTTATTTATAACTATTTAAAATATTTTAATATGTTTTATAGAAATAATAATAATATTTGTATATTCTTAGATAAAAATAATTAGATTTGTATATAAGGCATAATAATAAATTTTATATTTTTTAAAACCCATACAAGATTTATAAATTATTTTGTAAAGATTTTGAAATTATTTAAAAACATTTTTTAATATTGGTCTACAAAATGATTTGATAAAAGTCTCTCAAATTATTTAAAACACACAAAAGTAATTTCTCAATTAATATATAAGAGAATATAGGATAATATTATCATCCGCGAAATCGCGGGCAAACACCTAGTATATATTAAACTAAACATTTGAGTTAATTATTCATGTAATATATACTTACTTTAGGTATTCAATAATATCTTGTGTGCTTATTCGGGATCAGATTCAGGTTTGTAATAAGTTCCTTTTATAATTTAAAAACTTTCAGATTTTTTGCATATATCCATTTGGTTTTGGTTTCGTTTCAGATAAAACCCATAATTTGAAATATCGCTAAACAAGACCTACTCAATATTTATGTTCGATTTGGTTCCTTTGGAGTCATTTTTAACCGAGTTAAGTTTGGTTTGGGTTTTGAATTCGGTTTATCCGCCCATCCCTACAAATATCCAAATTATTCTTATTTTCTATATCCAAAACAAAAACTGAACCAAAAACCAAATAAGTGTCTGAATATTCAAAATACTATTTACTAAGTATAATATCAATTATATTTAGTTTTGAAATAAATTACCTAAAATAATTTTCTAACAAAATATTTATATCCGTAAATATCTAATATATCCAAAAAACTGAAATACTTGAAGAGACTAAGGTGGTGTTATTCAATCATGTATTTTAATAGAGTTTAAATCTAAACACAATCCACTGTTATTCGAATGATGATTATAAATTCTATTTTAAAATCTAGTGTTATTCAATGAATGATTTAAATCTAGGTTTTAAAATCTAGTGTTATTCAACTTTTACAGATTTTAAAATTCTTTGTATTTTGGATTGATTTCAAATCATTTCTTATGGAGTCTCATGAGTAAATAATTAAACTTAAAATCCAATGCATACTGCAGAGATTTAAGAATCCATCAACTTAAACTATTTTAGAATTTTAAAATTTAATAGATTACAAAATTTTAGTAATTGATTTTAAATCACTAATTGAATAACGCCCCCTAACTTTCTGAAACTTTTTACTTGAATTACTTTATATTTTTATCCAAAAAAAACTGTTATCCCAAAAATATAACCAAACCAGAGTCGAAAATATAACTAATTTTAGATATTAAGTAGTTTTCAATCTTGTTATCTGAAACGAATGTGATTTCATAAATACTCAAAACTGAAAACGGACGCCTAAGGCTTGCCCACAGCAAACACTTGTGGTTATCGTAAAATGCTAGTATGTATAAGTAGTTTCTTCTTTCCTTACCTTGAAATAACAATCCAGAAAATAATATAACTGTAATGGATTGAGTGTGAGAGTTAGTGTAATTGAGATTAAGAATTCGAGCTAGTTCATTGTTAGTTCATACCAACACAGGTGAGAATAGATGCTTCTCGCAATGGAAAATGAGATGAATAACAAGTATACTATCATTTCGTTTAGAGATGAAAAAGTCTGACCAAAACTTGATATAACTAAATAAACTTGATATAACTAAATGAGGTGATGATACAAAAAAAATGAAAGAGTTAGGTTTTAAAATAAAAACAGTAAATAATTATGCTATTATAAATTATGTAAAATATTATAGACAATTCGACATCCAACAATTCTATTTGCCATATAATAAATTACGTCTAATTGTATTATCTGAACCACCACCTGAGTCACCCTTATGGGATCTATGCTTATACAGTATTTTTTTTTGCCATGCTGTGAATTTTTTGTAATTTTTTTATCCATTAATTTTGTATAATTCCTATTTCTTTATGACTTGAACCTAAACTTCATGACGTAAACGTAGAAACATTAATGAATCTTTATGACCAAGGGGGATTCCACAAACTAAGAAACATGCGACTGGTTGGAGTCGAACCTTGATCAAGACACAACCCAAAGCTAAGCTTAACCACTAACATTGTCAATTCACCAACAACTTTTTGTCAACCATCTATACAGTGTGCAAATGCTCTCTTTTTTTCCCAAAGTTTGGATATATCTTTTGGTTCTTATTGATCATTCATTTCTCATCTTATTTCAACGGCAATAAAGTATAAGTAGAACTGATGATATACAAGACGCAGCATGGGGGACATCCTGTAGAATAACTACACTAGACTTTGAAAAGCAAATCATTCACTTTGAACAAACTAAATATTCCCACTGAGAGAGAGATATATGAAACCCCAACTGATGTAAGACAAACAACCCATTCTCCTGTTTCATTCATAGCTATGACAGTATCCATTTTGGTGGCCTCCTTTCTCCTTTCACTCCAGTTCTTTGAGAAAATCAACGTTGTCCACAAACACCTGAAAAGCTCAAAAAGTCAGCAACTCAAGCACAATTAGTCAGAGCTCTCTCTCTCTCTCAGCATCACAATCTTACCGACTTCCAACCATCTGGATCCAAACATGCGGTGATCTTCGTGTTTATACCTGGTAAGGGACCAGGTTCTCTCGTGATTTTCCCACCAAAGAGTTTTACAGCCTCTGCGGTTTTGTACACGTCATCCGTCCCTATTGCAATCTGATAATAAAATTTTAAACAAGTTACAAAAAAATATAGCTAGCCTTCACATCGAAAGAGATTCCTACGCACGCATATGACAATTTTTCTCATTACCTGACCATAGGCATTTCCTTTATCATAGTCAGTGACACCATAGTTATATGTCAGCTCTAGGACTGCAGTTTTATCTTCTGGACCATATCCCATCATAGCTATTGTGTACTGCAAATAAACACTTATGGTAAGCGAGTTTATATGAATAAACCAAACCAATCAAACAAACGATTAGCAGGATTTGCATGTAAAAACTGAACATAAAATACTCTGGGGGCATGGCATGTTACCTTGTACTCTGGGTTGTCTCTTGTGCGCAGAAGTTCCATTCCAAAAGCCTATAAAGAAAGGCAGAAGCACATATGATCAGAAGATAACAATGCATTCTGGTCAAAGAATGAACAAAGAATGAACAGATAAAACACTTATTGGTAAGGCTTATATATTCTCTTATCGCACAAGGATTTCATACCTTCTCATAGAATTTGATGGACCTGTCAAGATCACCAACACGGAGCATAACTTGACAAAGAGGTTCAGGTGTAGGACCTCTTTCCAAGAGTTCAAATTTGTAACCATCAGGATCTTCAATGAATGCGATAACAGTTTTGCCACCTTTGACAGCACCAGGCTCCCTTGTTACTTTTCCCCCTTTGGCTTTTATAAGCTCTACAGTTTTCGCCACCTTTTTCAGAACAGAAAGAAAGTTCAATTCTTAAGAAACAAAACACATGAAGTGGAAAGACTTGAATTAAAAGGCAAACACCATAAAAACAAGAATACTCTCACATCGTCAACAGCAATACCAAAGTGACCAAAACCAGCCCCAATGTCATACTTGTCAACTCCATAATCTGGAAATAATAAAACAACACTTAACATAAGCCAACCCCAAAACTAAATAAAGAACAGTACTTTGACGCTTGATACAGTAAGACAAGACTTACTATAAGTGAGCTCAATGACAAAGTGTGAATCTTCAGGACCATAACCAAGAAAAGCGTTTGTATACTTCTCTTCTGGTATATCACGCTTGCGTAGAAGCTTCATTCCAAGACACTCGGTATAGAACCTGCAGCAATTAGATAGCTTCAATCAATCAATCTCAATGCTTCGTTAGCTAGCTACTCTAAAACCTTAATGTTCACAAAGGAAAATGAGCTACTTTATAGTCCTGTCCAAATCTCCAACACGGTAAACAACATGAAGCATTCTTCTGTTATCATCTTTGACCCACTTGAGAAGATCTTCTTCAGTAGTGGCCGTGCTTGCTTGAGCCGCGTCTCCTAAGCAGCTTACGGTTCTTCTCAAAGTCAAAAGCTTTGACTCAGAAGAATCTGGAAACAAAAACAAGAATGATCAGCGATAACTACGAAAGATAATCAATTGAAACAAAATGATCGATTCCTATTCTCTCTCTAACTATCTGTCTCTCGCGATGAATCTAAAGGTGGAGGATGATTACGGGAGAAAGAAAGGGAGGTGCGAGAGAGATTCCGGGAGACGGGGAAGCGAGGAGATGCAGAGAAGCAGCCCAGGGAAGGTCGGATGGTGGACGCCATTGAGATTATCCTCATCGAGTGGAGTCTCCTTGACTCTGTGATTCTGAACCAAGCGGTAGTTAGTTACTTTCCTCCGTCGAGTGAAGCCAACGGTGAAGATAAAGCTCAATCCCCTATTTTTGTTTTTTTTTTTTTCTTCTTTTATTTTCTGTTGATTTATAAAAATAGAATAAAACGGAGCAGGTTTATCAATTTTTAGCAATGTGTACTTTTCTTTTTGATTATTGTTACTTGTTAGTACATAATTAATTATATTTTATCAGAAAATATAATGAACGATGCTCATGAATCACGACATCTGGAATCAAAAATTCTAATTAATCAGATTATGATACACATAATATATTGGGAAAATGTCCAAAAAGACCTAAAATGTTTTTAAACCAAAAATCACATAAGAAATAAATTGATCAAAAAATTTATTAAAAAGATAAATGATAATTATAATTTTACTTTATAAGTATATTAATATTTAGATAAATAATAGGAAACGAAAGATTTTTTTATCTAAAAAAATTATTTAGTATCCAAATCCTTTTTCAAAAAAAAAAAATCAATCTTTTCAAAAAATATTTGAAAAAAATATTTTTAAAATCCGAAAATTATTTTTTAAAATATTTTTAGAATTTATTATTTTAAATATTAAATATTAATCTCTACCCCTAGATCTAAGTTTAAAATTTAAATTAGTTAAAGATTTTAGAATATATAAAAATTATGATAAATTTCCAATAAAGGCTTAATTAGTTTAGCCATTACCACCTCCAGACGCAAGCAAACGTTTGCGGATGCTAACAATTGTTGATATTTTTTTAAAAAAATATCAAAATGCTGTAAACTATTTCATATGGTTTCACAATGCTATAAATTTTTTTAAAACTGTTGCAAGTGGCGTTTGTAAACAGTTGTAGATAGATAAATAATGGTAAATAATAACTATTAAATAGATTCACAACTTTTGAAATTAAATAGGATTGCTATTATTAATAGATCAAAAAAACGTACAGTAATTATAAAGAATCAAAAAAGTATTATTCACAATGAGAAAAACATGGTTTTATTTTACATAGATTATGGGTGAGGGGTTCGTATCAAAAAATAAAGGTCATTATTATCCTTATAGGAAACTAAAAGATCAGACGATTTGAATCCATTCTCCAACGCTCGGCACACCATTGTAGACAACAGAGAGAAGGTAATAGCCAGGAGGAGTAACGTTTCCACTGGGAGGAGCAAGGGCATTGATCTGATGAAGGTCACGAACGTCTTTCTTGATATCAAAGATACCCAACGAGACCAACCTCATGTTCATCGACACAGCGTGTGTAGTAAACGGTGGTGCGGACATTGTAACCATAACATTCTCCTTTGTCAGATCTTTTTGGTTAAGTTGGATCCTTATGCTAAACCTTTGTCCATACCTTATCTGTTTCGGTGTAGCGGTGGTCACAATGGTTGGTCTCATGTTGGCAAGAGCCGGGTCGAGGTAAGGTGGTGAGTATTTCTGGAGACGAACCTCTGTTGGGAACATAACATCGTACTTGTAACCATCGTTAGTGTTGCTTCCTCCGACAAGAACTTTACCATCGGGAAGAGCGATTGCGGTTGAATGGTAGACGCGAGGTATAGGGGAAGGAGCGAGTTCTTTGAAACGTTGTCCTAACGGTTTGTTTGGTGTGTACAAGATTGGTGCAAAGAGTGGGTCTCTTCCGTTACCCCATCCCGAGGTTCCACGTCTTACACCGTTAATGATTATAACTTCACCATTGGGAAGGAGGACAGCGTCGCTCATGACACGTGGCATTGGCATGGCCTCAGTGATCCAGACAGGGTTGTTGCTGTTGAGGCTGATCCTATTGCAATCTTTCAAGGCGGGTTCGTAGACCTTCTTGGTTTCAGCACGGTAGA
>MU105990.1:350979-380208 GCA_012274485.2 Sinapis alba | reverse complement strand
ACCAGTCTGGACAGTCCTTAGTCCTTCCAGGCAGTACGGATGGCTGGAAAGTCCATGGTCTGTTGAGTTAAATCCTTTCATTCAGTACATATAAGGCTGGTCATATCAACCTATTGGTACGTATGGGTTGATTTTTCTATGGACTGATGGACCAATTCTAGACAGTCCTTGGTCCTTTTAGGCAGTAGGTATGGCTGATAATATCAGCCTATCAATACGTATGGGTCATTTCTTGTGTACTGATGGGACCAGTCCGGACAGTCCATGGTCCGTTGAGTTAAATCCTTCTATTAAGTACGGATAAGGCTGATCATATCAGCCTATTAGTACGTATGGGTCGATTTTTCATGCCCTCCTGGACAAGTCTTGATAGTCCTTGGTCCTTCCAGGCAGTACAGATGGCTGATCGTATCAGCTTATCAGTATGTATGGGTCATTTTTCATGTACTGATGGGACCAGTCTGGTCAGTCCATGGTCTGTTGAGTTAAATAATTCCAATCAGTACGGATAAGCCTAATCATATCATCCTATCGGTACGTATGGGTTGATTTTTTATGTATTATGGACCAAGTCTAGACTGTCCTTGTTCTTTCCAGGCAGTACGGATGGCTTATCGTATCAGCCTATCAATACGTATGGGTCATTTCTTGTGTACTGATGGGACCAGTCTGGACAGTCCATGGTCTGTTGAGTTAAATCCTTCCATTTACTACGGATAAGGCTGATCATATCAGACTATCAGTACGTATGGGTCGATTTTTCATGAACTGATGGACCAATCTGGACAGTCCTTGGTCCCTCCAGGCAATACGGATGGCTGATCGTATAAACCTATCAAAACGTATCAGTCATTTTTCATGTACTGATGGGACCGGTCTGAACAGTCCATGGTCCGTTGAGTTAAATACTTCCGTTCAGTATGGATAAGGCTGATCATATCAGCCTATCAATACGTATCGGTCGATTTTTCATGCCCTGATGGACAAGTCTGGACAGTCCTTGGTCCTTCCAGGCAGTAAGGATGGTTGATCGTATCAGCATATCAGTACGTATGGGTCATTTTTCGTGTACTGATGGGACCAGTCCAGACAATCCATGGTCCGCTGAGTTAAATCCTTCCATTGAGTATGGATAGCGCTGATCATATCTGCCTATCAGTATGGATGGGTCATTTTTCATGGCCTGATGGACCAGTCTGGACAGTCATTGGTCCGTTCAGGCAGTACGGATGGCTGATCGTATCAGCCTATCAATACGTTTGGGTCATTTTTCTTGTACTGATGGGACCAGTTCGGACAGTCCATGGCCCGTTGAATTAAATCCTTCTATTCAGTATGGATATGTCTGATCAGATCAGCCTATCAGTACGTATGAGTTGATTTTTCATGCCATGATGGACCAGTCTTGACAGTCCTTGGTCATTCCAGGCAGTACAGATGGCTGATCGTATCAGCCTATTAGTACTTATGGGTAATTTTTCAGGTACTGATAGGACCAGTCCAGACAGTCCATGGTCTGTTGTGTTAAATCGCTCCATTCAGTACGGTTAAAGCTGATCATATCAGCATGTCCCTACGTATGGGTCGATTTTTGATGGACTGATGGACTAAGTCTAGACAGTCCTTGGTCCTTCCAGGCAGTACGGATGGCTGATCGTATCAGCCTATCAGTACGTATTGTTCATTTTTCATGTACTGATGTGACCAGTCCAGACAGTCCATGGTCCGTTGAGTTAAATCCTTCCATTCAGTATNACGTATGGGTCGATTTTTGATGGACTGATGGACTAAGTCTAGACAGTCCTTGGTCCTTCCAGGCAGTACGGATGGCTGATCGTATCAGCCTATCAGTACGTATTGTTCATTTTTCATGTACTGATGTGACCAGTCCAGACAGTCCATGGTCCGTTGAGTTAAATCCTTCCATTCAGTATGGATAAGGCTGATCATATCAGTCTATCAGTACGCATGGGTCGATTTTTCATGCCCTGATGGACAAAAGCTGGACAGTCCTTGGTCATTCCATGCAGAACGGATTGCTGATCGTATCAGCCTATCAGTACGTATTGGTCATTTTTCTGTACTGATGGGACTATTCTGGACAGTCCATGGTCCGTTGAGTTAAATCCTTCAATTCAGTACGGATATTGCTGATCATATCAGCCTATCAGTACGTATGGGTCGATTTTTCATGCCATGATGGACCAGTCTTGACAGTCCTTGGTCCTTCCAGGCAGTACAAGTGGATGATCGTATCAGCCTATTAGTATGTATGGGTCATTTTTCATGTACTGATGGGACCAGTCCGGACAGTCCGGACAGTCCATGGTTTGTGGAGTTAAATCAATCCATTCAGTATGTCGGTACATATGGGTCAATTTTTTATGGACTGATGGACCAAGTCTAGATAGTCCTTGGTCCTTCCAGGCAGTACGGATGGCTGAGCATGTCAGCCTATAAGTACATATGGGTAATTTTTCATTTACTGATGGGACCAATACAAACAATCCATAGTCCGTTGAGTTAAATCCTTCCATTGAGTACGGATAACGCTGATCCTATCTGCCTATCAGTATGTATGGGTCATTTTTGAATGCCTGATGGACCAATCTGGATAGTCCTTGGTCCTTCCAGGCAGTATGGATGGATGAGCGTATAAGCTTATTAGTACGTATGAGTCATTTTTCATGTACTGATGGGACCTGTCTGGAAAATTCCATGGTTCGTTGAGTTAAATCCTTCCATTCAGTACGGATAAGGCTGATCATACCAGCATGTCAGTACATATGGGTCGATTTTTAATGGACTGATGGACCAAGTCTAGACAGTCCTTGGTCCCTCCACGCAGTACGGATGGCTGATCTTGTCAGCCTATCAGTACATATGGGTCATTTTCATGGCCAGATCGACCAGTCCGGACAGTGCATGGTCCGTTGAGTTAAATCCTTAAATTCAGTACGGATAAGGATGATCATATCAGCCTATCAGTACGTATGGGTCGATTTTTCATGGCCTGATGGACCAGTCTTGACAGTCCTTGGTCCTTGCAGGCAGTGCAGATGGCTGATCGTATCAGCCTATTAGTACGTATGGGTCATTTTCATGTACTGATGGGACCAGTCCGGACAGTCCATGGTTTGTTGAGTCAAATCCCTCCATTCAGTACGGATAAAGCTGAGATCACATCAGCATGTCCCTATGTATGGGTCGATTTTTGATGGACAGATGGACTAAGTCTAGACTGTCCTTGGTCCTTCCAGGCAGTACGGATGGCTGATCGTATCAGCCTATCAGTACGTATTGTTCATTTTTCATGTACTGATGTTACCAGTCCGGACAGTCCACGGTCCCTTGAGTTAAATCCTTCCATTCAGTATGGATAAGGATGATCATATCAGCCTATCAGTACGTATGGGTAGATTTTTCATGCCCTGATGGACAAAAGCTGGACAGTCCTTGGTCATTCCATGCAGTACGGATTGCTGATCGTATCCGCCTATTAGTACGTATGGGTCATTTTTCTGTACTGATGGGACCATTCTGGACAGTCCATGGTCCGTTGAGTTAAATCCTTCAATTCAGTACGGATATTGCTGATCATATCAGCCTATCAGTACGTATGGGTCGATTTTTCATGCCATGATGGACTAGTCTTGACAGTCCTTGGTCCTTCCAGGCAGTACAAATGGCTGATCGTATCAGCCAATTAGTATGTATGGGTCATTTTTCATGTACTGATGGGACCAGTCCGGACAGTCCATGGTTTGTGGAGTTAAATCATTCCATTCAGTATGGATAAGGCTGATCATATCAGCATGTCGGTACATATGGGTCGATTTTTTATAGACTGATAGACCAAGGCTAGATAGTCCTTTGTCCTTCCAGGCAGTACGGATGGCTGATCCTATCAGCCTATCAGTACGTATGGGTAATTTTCATTTACTGATGGGACCAATCCAAACAATCCATGGTCCGTTGAGTTAAATCCTTAAATTAAGTACGGATAAGGCTGATCATATCAGCCTATCAGTACGTATGGGTTGATTTTTCATGCCCTGTTGGACCAGTCTTGACAGTCCTTGGTCCTTGCAGGCAGTACTGATGGCTGATCGTATCTGCCTATTAGTACGTATGGGTCATTTTTCATGTACTGATGGGACCAGTCCGTACAGTCCATGGTTTGTTGAGTAAATCCCTTCATTCAGTACAGATAAAGCTGAGATCATATCAGCATGTCCCTACGTATGGGTCGATTTTTGATGGACTGATGGACTAAGTCTAGACAGTCCTTGGTCCTTCCAGGCAGTACGGATGGCTGATCTTATCAGCCTATCAGTACGTATTGTTCATTTTTCATGTACTGATGTGACCAGTCCAGACAGTCCATGGTCCGTTGAGTTAAATCCTTCCATTCAGTATGGATAAGGCTGATCATATCAGCCTAACAGTACGTATGGGTCGATTTTTCATGCCCTGATGGACAAAAGCTGGACAGTCCTTGGTCATTCCATGCAGAACGGATTGCTGATCGTATCAGCCTATCAGTACGTATGGGTCATTTTTCTGTACTGATGGGACTATTCTGGACAGTCCATGGTCCGTTGAGTTAAATCCTTCAATTCAGTACGGATATTGCTGATCATATCAGCCTATCAGTACGTATGGGTCGATTTTTCATGCCATGATGGACCAGTCTTGACAGTCCTTGGTCCTTCCAGGCAGTACAAATGGCTGATAGTATCAGCCTATTAGTATGTATGGGTCATTTTTCATGTACTGATGGGACCAGTCCGGACAGCATGTCGGTACATATGTGTCGATTTTTATGGACTGATGGACCAAGTCTAGATAGTCCTTGGTCCTTCCAGGCAGTACGGATGGCTGATCATGTCAGCCTATCAGTACGTATGGGTAATTTTTCATTTACTGATGGGACCAATCCAAACAATCCATAGTCCGTTGAGTTAAATCCTTCCATTGAGTACGGATAACGCTGATCATATCTGCCTATCAGTATGTATGGGTCATTTTTGAAGGCCTGATGGACAAATCTGGATAGTCCTTGGTCCTTCCAGGCAGTACGGATGGATGATCGTATAAGCTTATTAGTACGTATGGGTTTTTTTTCATGTACTGATGGGACAAGTCCGTACAGTCCATGGTTTGTTGAGTCAAATCCCTCCATTCAGTACAGATAAAGCTGAGATCATATCAGCATGTCCCTACGTATGGGTTGATTTTTGATGGACTGGTGGACAAGGTCTAGACAATCCTTGGTCCCTCCAGGCAGTACGGATGGCTGATCTTGTCAGCCTATCAGTACATATGGGTCATTTTCATGGCCTGATCGACCAGTCCGGACAGTGCATGGTCCGTTGAGTTAAATTCTTAAATTCAGTACGGGTAAGGCTGATCATATCAGCCTATCAGTACGTATGGGTCGATTTTTCATGCCCTGATGGACCAGTCTTGACAATCCTTGGTCCTTGCAGGCAGTACAGATGGATGATCGTATCAGCCTATTAGTACGTATGGGTCATTTTTCATGTACTGATGGGACCGTCCGGACAGTCCATGGTTTGTTGAGTCAAATCCCTCCATTCAGTACGGATAAAGCTGAGATCATATCAGCATGTCCCTATGTATGGGTCAATTTTTGATGGACAGATGGACTAAGTCTAGACAGTCCTTGGTCCTTCCAGGCAGTACGGATGGCTGATCGTATCAGCCTATCAGTACGTATTGTTCATTTTTCATGTACTGATGTGACCAATCCGGACAGTCCACAGTCCGTTGAGTTAAATCCTTCCATTCAGTATGGATAAGGCTGATCATATCAGCCTATCAGTACGTATGGGTAGATTTTTTATGCCCTGATGGACAAAAGCTAGACAGTCCTTGGTCATTCCATGCAGTACGGATTGCTGATCGTATCAGCCTATCAGTACATATGGGTCATTTTTCTGTACTGATGGGACCATTTTGGACCGTCCATGGTCCATTGAGTTAAATCCTTCAATTCAGTACAGATATTGCTGATCTTATCAGCCTATCAGTACGTATGGGTCGATTTTTCATGCCATGATGGACTAGTCTTGACAGTCCTTGGTCCTTCCAGGCAGTACAAATGGTTGATCGTATCAGCCTATTAGTATGTATGGGTCATTTTCATGTACTGATGGGACCAGTCCGGCCAGTTCATGGATTGTGGAGTTAAATCATTCCATTCAGTATGGATAAAGCTGATCATATCAGCATGTCGGTACATATGGGTCGATTTTGTATAGACTGATTGACCAAGTCTAGATAGTCCATGGTCCTTCCAGGCAGTACGAATGGCTGATCGTGTCAGCCTATCAGTACGTATGGGTAATTTTTGATTTACTGATGGGACCAATCCAAACAATCCATGGTCCATTGAGTTAAATCCTTCCATTGAGTACGGATAACACTGATCATATCTGCCTATCAGTATGTCTGGGTCGATATTTCATGGCCTGATGGACCAGTCTGGACAGTCCTTGGTCCTTCCAGGCAGTACGGATGGCTGATCGTATCATACTAGCAGTACGTAAGGGTAGTTTTCATGTACTGATGGGACCAGTCTGGACATTCCATGGACTGATGGTCCCTCCATGCAGTACAGATGGCTGATCGTATAAGCCTGTAAATACGTTTGGGTCTGTTGAGTTAAATCCTTCCATTCAGTATGGATAAGGCTGATCATATCAGCCTATCAGTACATATGGGTCGATTTTTCATGTCCTGATAGACCAAGTCTGGACAGTCCTTGGTCCTTACAGGCAGTACGGATAGCTGATCCTATCAGCCTATCAGTACGTATGGGTCATTTTTCATGTATTGATGGGACCAGTCCGGATAGTGCATGGTCCGTTGAGTTAAATCATTAAATTCAGTACAGATAAGGCTGATCATATCAGGCTATCAATACATTTGGGTCGATTTTTCATGCCATGATGGACCAGTCTTGACAGTCCTTGGTCCTTCCAGGCAGTACAGATGGCTGATCGAATCAGCCTATTAGTACGTATGGGTAATTTTTCATGTACTGATAGGACCAGTCCGGACAGTCCATGGTTTGTTGAGTCAAATCCCTCCATTCAGTACGGTTAAAGCTGATCATATCAGCATGTCCGTACGTATGGGTCGATTTTTTATGGACTGATGGACCAAGTCTAGACAGTCCTTGGTCCATCTAGGCAGTACAGATGGCTGATCGTATCAGCCTATCAGTATGTATGGGTCATGTTTCATGTACTGATGGGACCAGCCTGGACAGTCCATGGTCCGTTGAGTTAAATCCTTTCATTCAGTACGGATAAGGCTGATCATATCAGCCTATCAGTATGTATGGGTTAATTTTTAGAGGCCTGATGGACCAGTTTGGACAGTCCTTGGTCCTTCCAGGCAGTACGGATGGCTGATGGTATCCGCCTATCAGTACGTATGGGTTATTTTTCATGTACTGAGGGGACCAGTCCGGACAGTCCATGGTCCGTTGAGTTAAAACCTTCCATTCAGTTTGGATAAGGCTGATCATATCAGCCTATCAGTACGTATGGGTCAATTTTTCATGGCCTGAGGGACCAGTCTAGACAGTCCTTGGTCCTTCGAGGCAGTGTGGATGGCTAATCGTATCAGCCTATCAGTACGTATGGCTCATTTTTCATGTTTAGATGGGACTAGTTTGACAGTCCATGGGACTAGTTTGACAGTCCATGGTCCATTGAGTTCAGTACATATGGGTCAATTTTTCATGGCCTGATGGACCAGTCTGGACAGTCCTTTATCCTTCCAGGCAGTACGTATGGCTGATCGTATCAGCCTATCAGTACGTATGGGTCATTTTTCATGTACTGAAGGGACCAATCCGTACAGTCCATGGTCTGTTGAATTAAATTCTTCCATTCAGAACGGTTAACACTGATCATATCAGCCTATCAGTACGTATGGTTCCATTTTTCATGGCCTGATGGACCACTCTGGACAATCCTTGGTCCATCCTAGCAGTACGGATAGCTGATTGTATCAACCTATCAGTACGTATGGGTCATTTTTCATGAACTGATGGGACCAATGTGGACAGTCCATGGTCCGTTGAAATAAATCCTTCCATTCAGTATGGTTAAGATTGATCAAATCTTCCTATCAGTACGTATGGTCTATTTTGCATGGCCTAATGGACCACTCTGGACAGTCCTTGGTCTATCCAGGCAGTACGGATGGCTGATCATATAAGCCTATCAGTACGTATGGGTCATTTTCATGTACTGATGGGATCAGTCCAGACAGTCCATGGTCCATTGAGTTAATCCTTCCATTCAGTACGGATAAGGGTGATCATATCAGCCTATAAGTACGTAAGGTTTGATTTTTCATGGCCTAATGAACCAGTTTGGACAGTCCTTGGTCCATCCAGGCAGTACGGATGACTGATCGTATCAGCATATCAGTATGTATGGGTCATTTTTCATGTACTGATGGGACAAGTCTTGACAGTCCAGGGTCCGTTGAATTAAATCTTTCCACTAAGCACGTTGAGCGCTGATCATATCAGCCTAACAGTACGTATGGGTCGATTTTTCATGGTCTAGTGGACCAGTCTGGACAGTGCTTGGTCCATCCAGGCTGTACGGATGGTTGATCGTATCAGCCTATCAGTACGTATGGGTCATTTTTCATGTACTGATGGGACCAGTCTTGACAGTCCATGGTCAGTTGAGTTAAATACTTCCATTTAGTACGGATAAAGATGATCATATAAGCCTATCAGTACGTGTTGGTCGATTTTTCATGGCCTGATGGACAAGTCTGGACAGTCCTTGGTCCTTCCAGGCAGTACGGAGGGCTGATCGTATTAGCCTATCAGTACGTAAGGGTCATTTTCCATGTACTTATAGGACCAGTCTGGACAGCCCATGGTCTGTTGAGTTAAATCCTTCCATTTAGTACGGATAAGGCTGATCATATCAGCCTATCAGTACGTATAGGTCAATTTTTCAAGGCCTGATGGACCAGTATGGACAGTCCTTGGTCCTTCCAGGCAGTACGGATGGCTGATGGTATCATCCTATCAGTACGTATGGGTTATTTTTCATGTACTGAGGGGACCAGTCCGGACAGTCCATGGTCCGTTGAGTTAAATCCTTCCATTCAGTTTGGATAAGGCTGATCGCATCATCCTATCAGTATGTATGGGTCAATTTTTCATGGCCTGATGGACCAGTTTGGACAGTCCTTGGTCATTCGAGGCAGTACGGATGGCTGATAGTATCAGCTTATCAGTATGTATGGGTCATTTTTCATGTATAGATGGACTAGTTTGGACAGTCCATGGTCCATTGAGTGAAGTCCTTCTGTTCAGTTTGGATAAGGCTGATCATATCATCCTATCAGTACATATGGGTCGATTTTTTATGGCCTGTTGGACCAGTCTGGACAGTCCTTGGTTCTTCCAGGCAATAAAGATGGCTGATCATATCAACTTATCAGTACGTAAGGGTCGTTTTTCATGTACTGATGGGACCAGTCTGGACAGTCATTGGTCCTTCCAGGCAGTACGGATAGCTGATGGTATCAGCCTATCAGTACGTATGGGTTATTTTTCATGTATTGAGGGGACCAGTCCGGACAGTCCATGGTCCGTTGAGTTAAATCCTTCCATTCAGTTTGGATAAGGCTGATCATATTATCCTATCAGTACATATGGGTCAATTTTTCATAGCCTGAGGGACCAGTCTAGACAGTCCTTGGTCCTTCGAGGCAGTGCGGATGGCTAATCGTATCAGCCTATCAGTACGTATGGCTCATTTTTCATGTATAGATGGGACTAGTTTGACAGTCCATGGTCAAATTGAGTGAATTCCTTCCATTCAGTTTGGATAAGGCTGATCATATCAGCCTATCAGTACGTATGGGTCGATTTTTCATGGCCTGATGGACCAGTCTTAACAGTCCTTCGTCCTTCCAGGCAGTACGGATGGCTGATCGTATCAGCCTATCAATATGTATGGGTCATTTTTCTTTGCCTGATGGACCACTCTGGACAATCCTTGGTCCATCCTAGCAGTACGGATAGCTGATCGTATCCGCCTATCAGTACGTATGGGTCATTTTTCATGAACTAGTGGGACAAGTCTGGACAGTCCATGGTCTGTTGAGTTAAATCCTTCCATTCAGTACGGATAAGGCTCATCGTATCAGCCTAACAGTACGTATGGGTCGATTTTTCATGGCCTGATGGACCAGTCTGGACAGTCCTTGGTCCTTCCAGGCAGTACGGAGGGCTGATCTTATCAGCCTATCAGTACGTATGGGTCATTCTTCATATACTGATGGGACCAATCCGAACAGTCCATGGTTTGTTGAATTAAATTCTTCCATTCAGTACGGTTAACACTGATCATATCAGCCTATCAATACGTATGGGTGGATTTTTCATGGCCTGATGGACCATTCTGGACAGTCCTTTGTTCTTCCAGGTTGTGCCGATGGCTGATCGTATCAGCCTATCAGTACGTATGGGTCATTTTTCATGAACTGATGGGACCAGTCTGACCAGTCCATGGTCCGTTGAGTTAAATCCTTCCATTCAGTTTGGATAAGGCTGATCATATCAGCCTATCAGTACGTATGGGTCAATTTTTCATGGCCTGAGGGACCAGTCTAGACAGTCCTTGGTCCTTCGAGGCAGTGTGGATGGCTAATCGTATCAGCCTATTAGTACGTAAGGGTCTATTTTTCATTGCCTGATGGACCACTCTGGACAATCCTTGGTCCATCCTAGCAGTACGGATGGCTGATCGTATCAGCCTATCAGTACGTATGGGTCATTTTTCATGAACTAATGGGACCAATCTGAACAGTCCATGGTCCATTGAGTTAAATCCATCCATTCAGTACGGATAAGGCTGATCGTATCATTGTATCAGTACCTATGGGTCGATTTTTCATGGCCTGATGGACCAGTCTGGACAGTCCTTGGTGATAGAACCCAGGACCTGGACCAGGACGTGGAGCAGACTCAGCAAGGTGACCAGGACAATCAGATCAGTCCAACTGAGGTTCAGCCAGTCAGCCGTACCAGATCAACGGACAGAGCCGTGTACCGGATCGACCCGCGTGCACCCGAACGCGACCTAAGGATGGATCCACGACCTGATGACCGAATCAGCCAACCCACAGGCGTTCTTCCCCGACCCATTCGTCATTCTAGAGCTAACAGTCAAGCCAGAACCCATGATCATCGAGAAGAATCAGATTCTGGACTTAGCCTGTCCTTGCTGGCCCGTTTGGGACGCACCGCACGACCGGATCAGGCTGATCACGACCTTTCCGACCACTTTGATGATTTCATAATGATTGATGCTTCCAACTACTCCAAAGGAAGGTTACTTAAGCTCTCTGAAGATTTAGGTCGAGCTATCTCTTCATCCGTTCATGGATCATCGATGATCGATGTTGCGGGCAGCCTTACGAACGTCCTGCTCCTTACCGCGGACGACCTGATCATCACAGCATGAACCTAGACACATCATGAACCTGGACAGTCAATGAACCTTGCCAAGTCTCCCTCAGTTTCCGAACTTTGACTAGTCTTGGTCAAATTTCTATTTTCTATGTCTTGTTTTCATTCATTTCTATTTTCAATGTTGTATTTTCCCACAACATTCTTTATGTTTCTTTGACTCACAAACCTTATAAATAAGTGAGTATCCCATGAATAAAAGACACATCGATTTTCTTACTTCTCTTTTGAGTTTTCTCTCATTGTTCTTTGCTTAGAACATTCATACTTCTCTTGGTGAGGTCATCTCCAAGTGAATCACTTCGTTGAGTTGGACCGGTGTGTCACATGCGGCAGCCTTCGAATCTCTGGTAGTATCTTTGGGCTATTCCGCAACCCATTGTGTCACCCCTCGATCCATCAGTTCTCAATCCTTCCGGATCTGAGTCCATATCATCCATACCGAAAGAGTGATCCTTATTTTGGTTCTATCACTTGGTCCTTCCAGGCAGTACAGATGGCTGATCGTATCAGCCTATCAGTACGTATGGGTCGATTTTTCATGGCCTGATTGACCAGTCTGGACAGTCCTTGGTCCTTCCAGGCAGTACCAATGGTTGATCGTATCAGCTTATCAGTACGTATGGGTCATTTTTCATGTAAGATGGGACTAGTTTGGACAGTCCATGGTCCATTGAGTGAAGTCCTTCCGTTCAGTTTGGATAAGGCTGATCATATCATCCTATCAGTACATATGGGTCGATTTTTTATGGCATGTTGGACCAGTCTGGACAGTCGTTGGTTCTTCCAGGCAATACAGATGGCTGATCATATCAACTTATCAGTACGTAAGGGTCGTTTTTCATGTACTGATGGGACCAGTCCAGACTGTCCATGGTCTGTTGAGTTAAATCCTCCCACTCAGAACGTTGAACTCTGATCATATCAGCCTATCAGTACGAATGGGTCGATTTTTCATGGTCTAGTGGACCAGTCTGGACAGTGCTTGGTCCATCCAGGCTGTACGGATGGCTGATCAAATCAGCCTATCAGTACGTATCGGTCATTTTTCATGTACTGATGGGACCAGTTTCGACAGTCCATGGTCAATTGAGTTAAATACTTCCATTCAGTACGGATAAAGATGATCATATCAGCCTATCAGTACGTTATGGTCAATTTTTCATGGCCTGATGGACAAGTCTGGACAGTCCTTGGTCCTTCCAGGCAGTACGGATGGCTGATCATATCAGCCTATCAGTACGTAAGGGTCTTTTTCCATGTACTTATGGGACCAGTCTGGACAGCCCATGGTCTGTTGAGTTAAATCCTTCCATTTAGTACGGATAAGGCTAATCATATCAGCCTATAAGTACGTATGGTTCAATTTTTCAAGGCCTGATGGACCAGTCTGAACAGTCCTTGGTCCTTACAGGCAGTACGGATAGCTGATGGTATCAGCCTGTCAGTACGTATGGGTTATTTTTCATGTACTGAGGGGACCAGTCCGGACAGTCCATGGTCCGTTGAGTTAAATCCTTCAATTCAGTTTGGATAAGGCTGATCATATTATCCTATCAATACATATGGGTCAATTTTTCATGGCCTGAGGGACCAGTCTAGACAGTCCTTGGTCCTTCGAGGCAGTGCGGATGGGTAATCGTATCAGCCTATCAGTACGTATGGCTCATTTTTCATGTATAGATGGGACTAGTTTGACAGTCCATTGTCCATTGAGTGAAGTCCTTCCATTCAGTTTGGATAAGGCTGATATGATCAGCCTATCTGTACGTATGGGTCGATTTTTCATGGCCTGATGGACCAGTCTTAACAGTCCTTCGTCCTTCCAGGCAGTACGGATGGCTGATCATATCAGCCTATCAATATGTATGGGTCATTTTTCATGTACTGATGGGACCAATCCGGACAGTCCATGGTCTGTTGACACTGATCATATCATCCTATTAGTACGTAGGGGTCTATTTTTCATTGCCTGATGGACCACTCTGGACAATCCTTGGTCCATCCTAGCAGTACGGATGACTGATCATATCCGCCTATCAGTACGTAAGGGTCATTTTCCATGTACTTATGGGACCAGTCTGGACAGCCCATGGTCTGTTGAGTTAAATCCTTCCATTTAGTACGGATAAGGCTAATCATATCAGACTATCAGTACGTATGGGTCAATTTTTCAAGGCCTGATGGACCAGTCTGGACAGTCCTTGGTCCTTCCAGGCAGTACGGATAGCTGATGGTATCAGCCTGTCAGTACGTATGGGTTATTTTCATGTACTGAGGGTACCAGTCCGGACAGTACATGGTCCGTTGAGTTAAATCCTTCCATTCAGTTTGGATAAGGCTGATCATATTATCCTATCAGTACATATGGGTCAATTTTTCATGGCCTGAGGGACCAGTCTAGACAGTCCTTCGTCCTTCGAGGCAGTGCGGATTGCTAATCGTATCAGCCTATCAGTACGTATGGCTCATTTTTCATATATAGATGGGACTAGTTTGACAGTCCACGGTCCATTGACTGAAGTCCTTTCATTCAGTTTGGATAAGGCTGATCATATCAGCCTATCAGTACATATGGGTCGATTTTTCATGGCCTGATGGACCAGTCTTAACAGTCCTTCGTCCTTCCAGGCATTACGGATGGCTGATCGTATCAGCCTATCAATATGTATGGGTCATTTTGTATGTACTAATGGGACCAATCCGGACAGTACATGGTCTGTTGACTGATCATATCAGCCTATTAATACGTATGGTTTTATTTTTCATTGCCTGATGGACCACTCTGGACAATCCTTGGTCCATCCTAGCAGGACGGATGACTGATCGTATCCGCCTATCAGTACGTATGGGTAATTTTTTCATGAACTAGTGGGACCAGTCTGGACAGTCCATGGTCCGTTGAGTTAAATCCTTCCATTCAGTACGGATAAGGCTCATCGTATCAGCCTAACAGTACGTATGGGTCGATTTTTCATGGCCTGATGGACCAGTCTGGACAGTCCTTGGTCCTTCCAGGCAGTACGCTGGGCTGATCGTATCAGCCTATCAGTACGTATGGGTCATTTTTCATATACTGATGGGACCAATCCGAACAGTCCATGGTCTCTTGAATTAAATTCTTCAATTCAGTACATATGGGTGGATTTTTCATGGCCTGATGGACCATTCTGGACAGTCCTTGGTTCTTCCAGGCAGTGCCGATGGCTGATCGTATCAGCCTATCAGTACGTATGGGTCATTTTTCATGAACTGATGGGACCAGTCTGGACAGTCCATGGTCCGTTGAGTTAAATCCTTCCATTCAGTATGGTTAACACTGGTCATATCAGCCTATTCGTACGTAAGGGTCTATTTTTCATTGCCTGATGGACCACTCTGGACAATCCTTGGTCCATCCTAGCAGTACGGATGGCTGATCGTATCAGCCTATCAGTACGTATGGACCACTAGTGAACTCGTAGGCGGGTGGAACAGGTGGCCGAGGTGTTTGGGCTTGATCCACCACCTAGGGCGGTTAGGAGGATGGATTACCTAAAGCTACTGGAGCACATAGCTAAGATGGGCACCAAACACTTTGCTGGAAGTGTGGACCCATTGGAGGCTGATGAGTGGAAGAGCAGGCTGGTCCGTGACTTCAACTCCACCCGTTGCCCAGAGGATTATCAGAAGGACATAGCGGTCCATTTCCTGGAGGGTGATGCTCATAACTGGTGGTTAGCACTAGACAATCGTACCAATGGAAGCATTGAGAGCTTCTCGGACTTTGAGGTTGAGTTCAATCACAAGTACTTCCCGGCAGAGGCTTGGGATCGGTTGGAGGTTAAATTCTTGGACCTGGTCCAGGGTTACAGGATGGTTAGAGAGTATGAAGAGGAGTTCAACCGACTCAGACACTATGTGGGAAAGGAACTGGAGGACGAGTCAGTCCAGGTACGTCGGTTCATAAGAGGCCTTAGGGTCGAGCTCCGAACCTACTGCTCTGTCCGCACCTTCCACACTGTGTCCGAGTTAGTTGAGAGGATGGCAATGCTGGAAACCAACCTAGCTGAGGAAGCTAAGCTGAAGGTCCAAACCACCCGGCTGCCACGGGCGGTAATAGTGACCGAAAGAGGAAGAGGGACAAGGCTGAGGAAGGCAAACCTTCAAGTGGTAGGCCTGCGTGTCCCAAGTGTGGTAGACACCATGGAGATGAATGCTGGAGGGCAATGGGAGTTTGGCTCCGATGTGGCAAGATGGACCACTCAGCTCGTGATTGTCCCAGGCAGGAGCAAGGAGCTGGTGGTGACACCAGGACTTACCACTACTGTGGTAGGAAGGGGCACCTCCGCAAGGACTGCCCTAAGTTGACATCCGGACCTAGCAAGAGCCGCGGAGAGGCCAGCCGACCAGATCAGAATCGTGGACAGACCTCAACACCCCGTGTCTATGAGCTGTCCAAGGATGAGGACAAGGCTGGGCCATTCCAAGCTATCACTGGTAACTATCCGATCTTTTTCTTTTCAATTCAGTAGAATTGCATGGTACGGAACTTAGAATGGTTAGGTACTTAGATTGGGTCATATGTAGGGACCCTAAGTATTGGTGGTGTGGAAACACACATACTTTTCGATACTGGAGCTACACATAGCTTTGTGAGTCCAGGGATGCTCGGAAAGGGGTTGTTCCATATGGGAACATGGGATTGTCCTGGGGTAGTGAACGCGGCCGGAAGGCAGGTTATGAGTTCATTAGGGGTGATTCAGGACATCCCAGCGGTGATCCAAGACAGGGTCATGCCTGTGGATCTTGTGGTAGTCCACCTAAAGAATCACGAGGTGATATTAGGTATGGACTGGCCTGGAAAGAATCGGGCCACTCTTGATTGTCACCGGGGGCGCGTGCAGTTTAAGAGTGGGTGTGGACCCCTGATAAGGTTCCAAGGTATACGTCCGACCTCAGGATGCTTGGGGGTGTCAGCGATCCATGTTGAGAGGATGCTGAGGAAGGGTTGTGAGGCTTATTTGGCCACAATCGCCATTAAGGAGGTCGTAGGGGATGGTGACCCGGAGGGAATACCGCTGGTTCGCGAGTTCCACGATGTGTTTAAGTCCCTACAGGGCATTCCCCCTGATAGATCAGACCCATTCATAATAGAACTGGAACCAGGGACGGCCCCATTATCCAAAAGTCCCTACAGAATGGCTCCTGCCGAGATGGCCGAGCTTCAGAAGCAACTTGAGGAGTTGCTGGATAAGGGTTTTATAAGACCTAGTGTGTCACCCTAGGGAGCGCCAGTTCTCTTTGTGAAAAAGAAGGATGGTAGCTTCAGGTTATGCATTGACTATCGAGGGCTGAATAGGGTCACTGTGAAGAACAAGTACCCATTACCTCGGATAGATGACTTGTTGGATCAGCTCAAGAGTGCAAAGTGGTTCTCTAAGATGGATTTGGCTTCAGGGTATCATCAGATCCCTATTGAACCAAGTGATATTAGGAAGACAACATTCCGGACTAGGTACGGCCACTATGAGTTTGTGGTCATGCCTTTCGGATTAACCAATGCACCAGCAGCCTTCATGAAGATGATGAATGGTATCTTCCAAGGTTTTATTGGATGAATTTGTAATCATCTTCATAGATGACATATTAGTATATTCCAAGAGCAAGGAAAACCATGAAAGGCATCTAAGGGCTGTGTTGGGACGGTTGAGGGAACAACATCTCTTTGCCAAGTTAAGCAAGTGTAGTTTCTGCTAAAGGAGTGTTGGGTTCCTAGGACACATCGTGTCAGATCAGGGGGTCTTAGTGGACCCTGAGAAGATAAAGGCCATACAAGGATGACAACGGCCTAAGAATGCCACAGAGGTCAGGAGTTTCCTAGGCCTGGCCGGATATTACCGGAAGTTTGTCAAAGGGTTTGCCAGCTTGGCTCAACCAATGACAAATAACCATTAAGGATGTGAAGTTTGTATGGTCTGAGGAGTGCGAGAAATGTTTCTCTGCCTTGAAGGACATGTTGACAGGCGCACCTATCCTAGTGCTGCCAGAGGCTGACCAACCGTACGTGGTATACACGGATGCGTCCATCACTGGATTGGGGTGTGTACTGACTCAACACAGTAAGTTCATTGCCTACGCCTTCTAGACAGTTGAAGAAGCATGTGGGGAACTACCCAACCCACGACCTGGAAATGGCAGCAGTGGTGTTTGCCCTCAAGATATGGCGATCTTACTTGTATGGAGCCAAAGTTCAGATCTTAACCGATCACAAGAGTCTCAAGTATATTTTCACTCAACCTTAGTTGAATTTGAGACAAAGAAGGTGGATGGAGTTTGTGGCCGATTACAATCTAGAGATTGCTTACCATCGCGGTAAGGCAAACTTGGTGGCCGATGCCTTGAGCCGGAGGAGGGCTGAGGTCTCAGCGGAAAGAGAGGCCGAGGTGCTGGCAGGAATGGTCCGGACATTGCGTCTGAACACAGTGGCCAGCAAGGACGAGCCCTTGGGTTTGGAGGCAGTGAACCAGGTGGATCTTCTTTCTAGGATTAAGCAAGCACAAGGCTCGGACGAGAACCTTCAAAAGGTTGCGCGGAATGATAAGATGGAGTACCAGGTTGCACAAGATGGAACCATCTTGGTCCATGGAAGGATCAGTGTTCCGAATGTGCGGGAGCTCAAGGAAGAGATTATGAGTCAGTCTCATAAGTCTAAGTTCTCTGTGCACCCGGTACTGAACAAGATGTATAAGGACATGAAGAGGTATTACCTCTGGGTCCGTATGAAAACTGATGTGGCCGAATGGGTGGCTAAGTGTCCTACTTGCCAACTCGTTAAGGTAGAGAATCAGGTACCCAGTGGGTTACTTCAGAACCTACCTATCCCAGAATGGAAGTGGGATCATATCAGCATGGATTTTGTGTCTGGTTTTCCCACGACCCGGAACAGGAAGGATTCGGTATGGGTGGTGGTGGACCGTTTAACCAAGTCAGCCCATTTCATCCCGATCAAGAAGACTGATGGTGTGGAACCTTTGGTACGGGTCTACATGGACGAGATAGTACGCTTGCATGGAGTGCAGGCCAGTATTTTTTCGGATAGGGACCCTCGGTTTGCTTCTTACTTTTGGAAGGCTTTCCAAAAGGCCTTGGGAACAAGGGTGAACATGAGTACATCTTATCATCCACAAACAGATGGTCAGTCCGAAAGAACCATCCAGACATTAGAGGACATGCTTAGGGCGTGCGTCTTGGATTGGGGAGATTCTTGGGAGAGGCATCTGCCCTTGGTGGAGTTTGCTTACAACAACAGCTATCACACTAGCATTGGGATGTCACCCTATGAGGCTTTGTATGGGCGACCTTGCAGGAAACCGTTATGCTGGACCCAAGTGGGGGAGAGCAGCATGATAGGGCCTGAGATTGTGGAGGAGACCACTGAGAAGAACAAGTTTATAAAGGATAAGATGAAAGAAGCACATGACCGCCACAAGTCCTATGCGGATAGAAGAAGGAAGCATGTGGAGTTTAGTATAGGCGACATGGTCTACTTAAAGATGATTACCTTTAAGGGCCGGAAAAGAGTGTCTGGCCGGAGGAAGTTGGATCCAAGATACTTGGGTCCATTCAGGATAATAGAGAGGGTTGGTGCAGTGCCTTACAAGCTGAACCTTCCGGCAAAGATGGATGCATTTCACAATGTGTTCCATGTATCTCAGTTGAGAAAATGTCTTTTGAATCAAGACATAGTTATCCCTGAGATTCCAGCGGATCTAGGCACTAACCTCACCTTGGAGACAAGGCCGATTCGGATTGTAGATAGGATGGAGAAAGCTAAGAGAAGGAAGACCATACAGATGGTCAAAGTTGTTTGGGATTGCAATGGACAAGAACAAGTAACTTGGGAGACCGAAGCAAGGATGAGAGCGGACTTCCGAGAATGGTATGGCCAGTTTTCCATGGCGACAAGTCTAGGGTCGGATTCGAGGACGAATCCATCTCAAGTGGGGGAGACTTGTCATGTCCCTGAATCTGGATAAGGCCTTCGGGCACAGCCATGGTACGAGGAGACGCACCAGTCAGGTCACATGACCTAAGGACAAGCGTATCATGGCTGGAACGGATGGTTAAGGTCCTCAGTAGGCTGAGACTTAACCAGAATCGAAGGAAGGCTAGGGAGGAAAGGTTGGAGGAGTTCTAAGGCAGTTGTACAAGGTATGGATCTAGTTCAGCCAGCTAGATCAAGCTCGGGACAGTTCGGTACAGCTCACACTCGACCAGGTCAGCTACAGCAGCTGGAACACTAGTTCACTTAGCTGGGGCAGCTAGCAACAAGCTCACCTCAGCTGGGTGAAAGGTTTGGGTCTTAGTCAAGGGACTCGGGTCAGGGGCGGTTATGGTGCCGGCCTGGGTGGCCAAGGGTGGTCCGACCAGTTGGGGTCTTGGAAAAGTTGGCTAAGCAGTGGACAGGACCCTGGAGCTTGCAATCGAACAGGATAAGGGAGAGAAGGGGCGGTTGGAGGTAGTTGGGGCGAAGGGGTGCGAATGGTGCAAGTTGCACCCATTCGGCCAACAAGTCATGCCTGTTCGCCCAGGAAGTTGGGGGTCGGTTCTGGCCCTTAAATACAGACCCTAGGGGTCCAGTATTGACACAATTTTCCCTAAGGAAAGCTCTGCCAAAATCGTGACAGAAAGAAAGAAAGAAAGAAAGAGAGAGAGAGATCAAGGCTTGGCTGTGTGTGTTGGTGATTGATTCCGATCAGGAGTTGGCTTGTGTGGAGTGGAGATCGATTGAGGATGGGAACCATAGGCAAGGATAAGGATTTGTAGAAGGGCTTGAGCACTCCAAAGCGCACGCCCAAGGTGAGTGGGATGGACCGATCCATCCTGCCATGGCCGCGGCATGATGCCGTGTGGCTGTGGTTGGTTTGGTGGTTCCAGACCCATTTCTTCCCATTTTCTTATTTGATTTCCTTCTCCTATTTTATATTCTTTATATGGATGGCGAGTTCATCCTAATGTGACTGGACCAAGGCTTTGGCCGGTCCAGGAACATAGTCCTTGGCCTTAGGCCGGACTGGTCTTGGTCGGGTTCTGTATGCTCTGGTGGGATTCTTTGAATTCCGACCCTGGATTCCTCTTAGTGGGGATTTATCATGAATTATCATGGGTTTTATTTGGTTTTACCTAATTGATTCATGGATGGTCAGTTATGGCCATTTTGGCTGATCGTGGCCGAGATCAATAGGATCAAGGCCGGTTCTTTGGATTATGATTATGGATTATTCTTAATTAGGATTTATTAGGAATTTTCATGAATTTTAATTAGTTTTTGGGAATTGATTTGAATAAGTCAGATTTGGGAACCAGCCATGGTCGAATGTGGTTTGGTGTGGACAAAGGGAATGGTCCACATGGAACCAGTCAGGCCGTGTGTTGAGTAGTGGTCCAGGACGTCCTGGGGGATGTCCTGGGTGTGGCCGTGTGCCTTGTGAATTGAATGGGTAGGATATAGTGCATAGAATAGGAGAACCGAACCATGCAATGTAGACTTGGTATGTTAGGGTATCGGATAGTACTCATACATATGTCTTGTGATGATGTTGCTTTCAGGATCAGACCAGGACCGTGGTAAGGCCAAGGAACCATGAAGACCTGAGCCGTGGATGGATGTGTGGGTTGTGGGATAGTTTAGTTAGTATGAACACATAATATGCAACTGAATCTATGTAATGGATCACATGTTTTATATTAATAAAGATACAATTTTCTCTTATCTGAATAGGAATAAGAATCGAAATGTGGAACCTCATATGATTGAAAATGACTTAGAGAAATATTGGACCTTAAAAGTGAACAAAAATTACATGAATAGTCATGGTAAGGCTTCGGGTCCTAGTTGGGTCCTTTGGACCAGGATCGGGTCTTACAAGTTGGTATCAGAGCGGAGNCAAGTTTTATATTAATAAAGATACAATTTTCTCTTATCTGAATAGGAATAAGAATCGAAATGTGGAACCTCATATGATTGAAAATGACTTAGAGAAATATTGGACCTTAAAAGTGAACAAAAATTACATGAATAGTCATGGTAAGGCTTCGGGTCCTAGTTGGGTCCTTTGGACCAGGATCGGGTCTTACAAGTTGGTATCAGAGCGGAGTTGGTTCTAGGATTGTTATGGGTTATGGGGAAATCACCACATATCCGGCTGGGTCTCATGGTAAGGTCTGATTGATTGTGTGTTAGTCTTAGCGATTGTATGTTTTGCTTATTCAAACGTTAATGTGCGAACCTTGAGTGTTGATTTGAACCCAAGGGTACAAGGAAGTCTAAGACTTCAAGGAAGGGTAAGGAAACAGCTGGGGGGTCTGGACCTGTTGAAGCGGATGGGACTAACCCACCTGTGATGTTGCCTATCCAACCAGACGGGGCTAATGTGGGCACTGGACTGCCAACTGCTCAGCTCAACCTAACCGAGGTTCGTGGGGATGGAGCTGGAACTCAGCTGGACCAGGAGTTGGGGCCAGCTGATGGAGCTGATGGACAACAGCAAAGGGATCTGGAGGATGAAGGTGAGTCCTCCCATGCTGGTCACCAGGATGGGCGTGGAGAGATTATGGGCAATGTGACTGCTGGGTTAGCCAATCCAGCTACTGAGCCATCCATGAAGGATGTGCTGGAGGCTATGAAAGCTATGGGCACCCAGATGGTAGCTCTGACCCAAGCGTTCACACCACTAGTGAACTCGTCTGTGGGTCAAACGGGAACCATTCCTACGGCCATTCCCCTAACTGGTAGGCGGGTGGAACAGGTGGCCGAGGTGGTTGAGCTTGATCCACCACCTAGGGCGGTTAGGAGGATGGATTACCTAAATCTACTGGAGCACATAGCTAAGATGGGCACCAAACACTTTGCTGGAAGTGTGGACCCATTGGAGGCTGATGAGTGGAAGAGCAGGCTGGTCCGTGACTTCAACTCCACCCGTTGCCCAGAGGATTATCAGAAGGACATAGCGGTCCATTTCCTGGAGGGCGATGATCACAACTGGTGGTTAGAACTAGACAAGCGTACCAATGGAAGCATTAAGTGCTTCTCGGACTTTGAGGTTGAGTTCAATCACAAGTACTTCCCGGCAGAGGCTTGGGATCGCTTGGAGGCTAAATTCTTGGACCTGGTCCAGGGTTGCAGGATGGTTAGAGAGTATGAAGAGGAGTTCAACCGACTCAGGCGCTATGTGGGAAAGGAACTGGAGGACGAGTCAGTCCAGGTACGTCGGTTCATAAGAGGCCTTAGGGTCAAGCTCCGAACCTACTGCTCTGTCCGCACCTTCCACACAGTGTCCGAGTTAGTTGAGAGGATGGCAATGCTGGAAACCAACCTAGCTGAGGAAGCTAAGCTAAAGGTCCGAACCACCCGGCTGCCACGGGTGGTAATAGTGACCGAAAGAGGAAGAGGGACCAGGCTGAGGAAGGCAAACCTTCAAGTGGTAGGCCTGCGTGTCCAAAGTGTGGTAGACACCATGGAGGTGAATGCTGGAGGGCAATGGGAGCTTGTCTCCGATGTGGCAAGATGGACCACTCAGTTCGTGATTGTCCCAGGCAGGAGCAAAGAGCTGGTGGTGACACCAGGACTTACCACTACTGTGGTAGGAAGGGGCACCTCCGCAAGGACTGCCCTAAGTTGACATCCGGACCTAGAAAGAGCCGCGGAGAGGCCAGCCGGCCAAATCAGAACCGTGGACAGACCTCAACACCCCGTGTCTATGAGCTGTCCAAGGATGAGGACAAGGCTGGGCCATTCCAAGCTATCACTCGTAACTATCCGATCTTGTTCTTTTCAATTCAGTAGAATTGCATGGTACGGAACTTAGAATGGCTAGGTACTTAGATTGGGTCATATGTAGGGACCCTAAGTATTGGTGGTGTGAAAACACACGTACTTTTCGATATTGGAGCTACACATAGTTTTGTGAGTCCAGGGATGCTCGGAAAGGGGTTGTTCCATATGGGAACATGGGATTGTCCTGGGGTAGTGAACATGGCCGGAGGGCAGGTTATGAGTTCATTAGGGGTGATTCAGGACATCCCAGCGGTGATCCAAGACAGGGTCATGCCTGTGGATCTTGTGGTAGTCCACCTAAAGAATCACGAGGTGATATTAGGTATGGACTGGCTTGGAAAGAATCGGGCCACTCTTGATTGTCACCGGGGGCGCGTGCAGTTTAAGAGTGGGTATGGACCCCTGATCATGTTCCAAGGTATATGTCCGACCTCTGGATGCTTGGTGGTGTCAGCGATCCATGTTGAGAGGATGCTGAGGAAGGGTTGTGAGGCTTATTTGGCCACAATCGCCACTAAGGAGGTCGTAGGGGGTGGTGACCCGGAGGGAATACCACTGGTTCGCGAGTTCCACGATGTGTTTAGGTCCCTACAGGGCATTCCCCCTGATAGATCAGACCCATTCATAATAGAACTGGAACGAGGGACGGCCCCATTATCCAAAAGTCCCTACAGAATGGCTCCTGCCGAGATGGCCGAGCTTAAGAAGCAACTTGAGGAGTTGCTGGATAAGGTTTTTATAAGACCTAGTGTGTCACCCTGGGGGGCGCCAGTTCTCTTTGTGAAAAAGAAGGATGGTAGCTTCAGGTTATGCACGAGGGCTGAATAGGGTCATTGTGGAGAACAAGTACCCATTACCTCGGATAGATGAGTTGTTGAATCAGCTCAAGGGTGCAAATTGGTTCTCTAAGATCGATTTGGCTTCAGGGTATCATCAGATCCCTATTGAACCAAGTGATATTAGGAAGACAGCATTCCGGACTAGGTACGGCCACTATGAGTTTGTGGTCATGCCTTTCGGATTAACCAATGCACCAGCAGCCTTCATGAAGATGATGAATGGTATCTTCCGGGATTTATTGGATGAATTTGTAATCATCTTTATAGATGACATATTAGTATATTCCAAGAGCAAGCAAAACCATGAAAGGCATCTAAGGGCTGTGTTGGGACGGTTGAGGGAACAACATCTCTTTGCCAAGTTAAGCAAGTGTAGTTTCTGCCAAAGGAGTGTTGGGTTCCTAGGACACATCGTGTCAGATCAGGGGGTCTCAGTGGACCCTGAGAAGATAAAGGCCATACAAGGATGACAACGGCCTAAGAATGCCACAGAGGTCAGGAGTTTCCTAGGCCTGGCCGGATATTACCGGAAGTTTGTCAAAGGGTTTGCCAGCTTGGCTCAACCCATGACAAATAACCGGTAAGGATGTGAAGTTTGTATGGTCTGAGGAGTGCGAGAAATGTTTCTCTGCCTTGAAGGACATGTTGACAGGCGCACCTATCCTAGTGCTGCCAGAGGCTGACCAACCGTACGTGGTATACACGGATGCGTCCATCACTGGATTGGGGTGTGTACTGACTCAACACGGTAAGGTCATTGCCTACGCCTCTAGACAGTTGAAGAAGCATGAGGGGAACTACCCAACCCACGACCTGGAAATGGCAGCAGTGGTGTTTGCCCTCAAGATATGGCGATCTTACTTGTATGGAGCCAAAGTTCAGATCTTAACCGATCACAAGAGTCTCAAGTATATTTTCACTCAACCTGAGTTGAATTTGAGACAAAGAAGGTGGATGGAGTTTGTGGCCGATTACGATCTAGAGATTGCTTACCATCCCGGTAAGGAAAACTTGGTGGCCGATGCCTTGAGCCGGAGGAGGGCTGAGGTCTCAGCGGAAAGAGAGGCAGAGGTGCTGGAAGGAATGGTCCGGACATTCCGTCTGAACACAGTGGCCAGCAAGGACGAGCCCTTGGGTTTGGAGGCAGTGAACCAGGCGGATCTTCTTTCTAGGATTAAGCAACCACTAGGCTTGGACGAGAACCTTCAGAAGGTTGCGCGGAATGATAAGACGGAGTACCAGGTTGCACAAGATGGAACCATCTTGGTCCATGGAAGGATCAGTGTTCCGAATGTGCGGGAGCTCAAGGAAGAGATTATGGGTCAGTCTCATAAGTCTAAGTTCTCTGTGCACCCGGGACTGAACAAGATGTATAAGGACATGAAGAGGTATTACCATTGGGTCCGTATGAAAACTGATGTGGCCGAATGGGTGGTTAAGTGTCCTACTTGCCAACTCGTTAAGGCAGAGCATCAGGTACCCAGTGGGTTACTTCAGAACCTACCTATCCCAGAATGGAAGTGGGATCATATCACCATGGATTCTGTGTCTTGTTTTCCCACGACCCGGAACAGGAAGGATTCAGTATGGGTGGTGGTGGACCGTTTAACCAAGTCCGCCCATTTCATTCCGATCAAGAAGACTGATGGTGTGGAACCTTTAGTACGAGTCTACATGGAAGAGATAGTACGCTTGCATGGAGTGTCGGCCAGTATTGTTTCGGATAGGGACCCTCGGTTTGCTTCTTACTTTTGGAAGGCTTTCCAAAAGGCCTTGGGAACAAGGGTGAACATGAGTTTATCTTATCATCTACAAACAGATGGTCAGTCCGAAAGAACCATCCAGACATTAGAGGACATGCTTAGGGCGTGTGTCTTGGATTGGGGAGATTCTTGGGAGAGGCATCTGCCCTTGGTGGAGTTTGCTTACAACAACAGCTATCACACTAGCATTGGGATGTCACCCTATGAGGCTTTGTATGGGCGACCTTGCAGGAAACCGTTATGCTGGACCCAAGTGGGGGAGCGCAGCATGATAGGACCTGAGATTGTGGAGGAGACCACTGAGAAGAACAAGTTTATAAAGGATCAGATGAAAGAAGCACATGACCGCCACAAGTCCTATGCGGATAGAAGAAGGAAGCATGTGGAGTTTAGTATAGGCGACATGGTCTACTTAAAGATGATTACCTTTAAGGGCCAGAAAAGAGTGTCTGGCCGGAGGAAGTTGGATCCAAGATACTTGGGTCCATTCAGGATCATAGAGAGGGTTGGTGCAGTGGCTTACAAGCTGAACCTTCCGGCAAAGATGGATGCATTTCACAATGTGTTCCATGTATCTCAGTTGAGAAAATGTCTTTTGAATCAAGACATAGTTATCCCTGAGATTCCAGCGGATCTAGGCACTAACCTCACCTTGGAGACAAGGCCGATTCGGATTGTAGATATGATGGAGAAAGCTATGAGAAGGAAGACCATACAGATGATCAAAGTTGTTTGGGATTGCAATGGACAAGAACAAGTAACTTGGGAGACCGAAGCAAGGATGAGAGCGGACTTCCGAGAATGGTATGGCCAGTTTTCCATGGCGACAAGTCTAGGGTCGGATTCGAGGACGAATCCATCTCAAGTGGGGGAGACTTGTCATGTCCCTGAATCTGGATAAGGCCTTCGGGCACAGCCATGGTACGAGGAGACGCACCAGTCAGGTCACATGACCTAAGGACAAGTATATCATGGCTGGAACGGATGGTTAAGGTCCTCAGTAGGCTGAGACTTAACCAGAATCGAAGGAAGGCTAGGGAGGAAAGGTTGGAGGAGTTCTAAGGCAGTTGTACAAGGTATGGATCTAGTTCAGCCAGCTAGATCAACCTCGGGACAGTTCGGTACAGCTCACACTCGACCAGGTCAGCTACAGCAGCTGTAACACTAGACTAAGTCAGCTCCGGTAGCTGGACCACTAGCTCACTTAGCTGGGGCAGCTAGCAACAAGCTCACCTCAGCTGGGTGAAGGGTTTGGGTCTTAGTCAAGGGACTCGGGTCATGGGTGGTTATGGTGCCTGCCTGGGTGGCCAAGGGTGGTCCGACCAGTTGGGGTCTTGGAAAAGTTGGCTGAGCAGTGGACCGGACCCTGGAGCTTGCAATCGAACAGGATAAGGGAGAGAAGGGGCGGTTGGAGGCAGTTGGGGCGAAGGGGTGCGAATGGTGCAAGTTGCACCCATTCGGGCCAACAAGTGATGCCTGTTCGCCCAGGCAGTTGGGGGTCGGTTCTGGCCTTTAAATACAGACCCTAGGGGTCCAGAATTGACACAATATTCCCTAAGGAAAGCTCTGCCAAAATCGTGACAGAGAGAAAGAAAGAAAGAGAGAGAGATCGGTCAAGGCTTGGCTGTGTGTGTTGGTGATTGATTCCGATCAGGAGTTGGCTTGTGTGGAGTGGAGATCGATTGAGGATGGGAACCAGAGGCAAGGATAAGGATTTGGAGAAGGGCTTGAGCACTCCAAAGCGCACGGCCAAGGTGAGTGGGATGGACCGATCCATCCTGCCATGGCCGCGGCATGATGCCGTGTGGCTGTGGTTGGTTTGGTGGTTCCAGACCCATTTCTTCCCATTTTCTTATTTGATTTCCTTCTCCTCTTTATATTCTTTATATGGATGGCGAGTTCATATTAATGTGACTGGACCAAGGCTTTGGCCGGTCCAGGAACATAGTCCTTGGCCTTAGGCCGGACTGGTCTTGGTCGGGTTCCGTATGCTCCGGTGGAATTCTTTGAATTCCAACCATAGATTCCTCTTAGTGGGGATTTATCATGAATTATCATGGGTTTTATTAGGTTTTACCTAATTGATTCATGGATGGTCAGTTATGGCCATTTTGACTAATCGTGGCCGAGATCAATAGGGTCGAGGCCGGTTCTTTGTATTCTAATTATGTATTATTCCTAATTAGGATTTATTAGGAATTTTCATGAATTTTAATTAGTTTTTGAGAATTTATTTTAATAGGTCAGATTTGGGAACCAGCCATGGTCGATTGTGGTTTGGTGTGGACAAAGGGAATGGTCCACATGGAACCAGTCAGCCGTGTGTTGAGTAGTGGTCCAAGAAGTCCTGGGGGATGTTCTGGGTGTGGCCGTGTGCCTTGTGAATTGAATGGATAGGATATAGTGCATAGAATAGGAGAACCGAACCATGCAATGTAGACTTCGTATGTTAGGGTATCGGATTGTACGCATACATATGTTTTGTGATGATGTTGCTTTCAGGATCAGACCAGGACCGTGGCAAGGCCAAGGAACCATGAAGACCTGAGCCGTGGATGGATGTGTGGGTTGTGGGATAGTATAGTTAGTATGAATACTTGAACTTATGATAGCCTAATGTGCGACTGAATCTATGTACTGGATCACAAGTTTTATAGTAATAAAGATACACTTTCTCATATCTGAATAGACTTAGGAATTGAAATGTTCGAACCTCATATGATTGAAAATGACTTAGAGAAATATTGGACCTTAAAAGTGAACAAGAATTACATGAATAGATTGGTAAGGTTCCAGATCCTAGTTGGGTCCTTTGGACCAGGATCGGGTCTTACAGGTCTCATCAGTACATGAAAAATGACCCATACGTACTGATTGGCTTTTACGATCAGCCATTCATACTGCTTGGATGGACAAGGTACTGTCCAGACTGGTCTATCAGGCCATGAAAAATTGACCCGTACGTACTGATAGGCTGATATGATAAGCCTTAACTGTACTGAATGTAAGTATTTAACTCAACAGACCATGGACTGTCCGGACCGGTCCCATCTGTACATAAGAAATGACCATATGTATTAATAGGCTGATACGATCAGACATCCGTACTGCCTAGAAAGACCAAGGAATGTCAAGACTGGTCCATCAGGCCATGAAAAATCGACCCATACGTACTGATAGGCTGATATAATCAGCCTTATCCATACTGAATTAAAGGATTTAACTCAACGGACCATGGACTGTCCAGACTGGTCCCATTAG
>MU105990.1:266505-305866 GCA_012274485.2 Sinapis alba | reverse complement strand
CCGTTGAGTTAAATCCTTCCATTCAGTATGGTTAACACTGATCATATCAGCCTATTAGTACATATGGGTCTATTTTTCGTTGCCTGATGGACCACTTTGGACAATCCTTGGTCCATCCTAGTAGTACGGATGGCTGATCGTATCAGCCTATCAGTACATATGGGTCATTTTTCATGAACTAATGGGACCAGTCTGGACAGTCCATGGTCCGTTGAGTTAAATCCTTCCATTCAGTACGGATAAGGCTGATCGTATCAGCCTATCAGTACGTATGGGTCGATTTTTCATGGCCTGATGGACCAGTCTGGACAGTCCTTGGTCCTTCCAGGCAGTACCGATGGCTGATCGTATCAGCCTATCAGTACGTATGGGTCATTTTTCATGTACTGATGGGACCAATCTGTACAGTCCATGCTCTGTTGAATTAAAATCTTCCGTTCAGTATGGTTAGTACTGATCATATCAGACTATCAGTAAGTATGGGTTGATTTTCATGGCCTGATGGACCAGTCTGGACAGTCCTTGGTCCTTCCAGGCAGTACCGATGGCTGATCGTATCAGCCTATCTGTACGTATGGGTCATTTTTCATGTACTGATGGGACCAGTACAGACAGTCGATGGCCTGTTGAGTTAAATCCTTCCATTCAGTACGGTTAAGGCTGATCATATCATCCTATCAGTACGTATGGGTTGATTTTTCATGGCCTGATGGACCAGTTAAGACAGTCCTTGGTCCTTCCAGGCAATACGGATGGCTGATGGTTTCAGCCTATCAGTACGTAACGGTCATTTTTCATGTATTGATGGGACCACTCCGGACAGTCCATGGTCTGTTGAGTTGAATCCTTCCATTCAATACGGTTAAGGCTGATCATGTCAGCCTATCAGTACGTATGGGTCTATTGTTCATGGCCTGATGGACCAGTCTGGACAGTCTTTTGTCCTTCCAGGCGGTACGGATGGCTGATTGTATCAGCCTATCAGTACGTATGGGTCTTTTTTCATGTACTGATGGGACCAATCCGGACAGTCCATAGTCTGTTGAATTAAATTCTTCCATTTAGTACGGTTAACACTGATCATATCAGCCTATTAGTATGTATGGGTCGATTTTTCATGGCCTAGTGGACTACTTTGGACAATCCTTGGTCCATCCTAGCAGTACGGATGGCTGATCGTATCAGCCTATCGGTACGTATAAGTCATTTTTCATGAACTGAAGGGACCAGTCCGGACTGTCCATGGTCAATTGAGTTAAATCCTTCCATTTAGTACAGATAAGTCTGATCATATCAGCCTATCAGTACGTATTGGTTGATTTTTCATGGCCTGATGGACCAGTTAAGAAAGTCCTTGGTCCTTCCAGGCAATACGGATGGCTGATGGTTTCAGCCTATCAGTACGTAAGGGTCATTTTTCATGTACTGATGGGACCACTCCGGACAGTCCATGGTCTGTTGGGTTGAATCCTTTCCATTCAATACGGTTAAGGCTGATCATGTCAGCCTATCAGTACATATGGATCGATTGTTCATGGCCTGATGGACCAGTCTGGACAAACCTTTGTCCTTCCAGGCAGTACGGATGGCTGATCGTATCAGCCTATCAATACGTATGGGTCATTTTCCATGTATTGATGGGACCAATCCGGACAGTCCATGGTCTGTTGAATTAAATTCTTCCATTTAGTACGGTTAACACTGATTATATCATCCTATCAGTACATATTGGTCGATTTTTCATGTCCTGATGGACCACTCTGGACAATCCTTGATCAATCCTAGCAGTACGGATGGCTGATCGTATCAGCCTATCAGTACGTATGGGTCATTTTTCATGAACTGATGGGACCAGTCTGGACAGTCCATGGTCCGTTGACTTAAACCCTTCCATTCAGTACGGTTAACACTGATCATATCAGCCTATTAGTACATATGGGTCTATTTTTCGTTGCCTGATGGACCACTCTGGACAATCCTTGGTCCATCCTAGTAGTACGGATGGCTGATCGTATCAACCTATCAGTACGTATGGGTCATTTTTCATGAACTAATGGGACCAGTCTTGACAGTCCATGGTCTGTTGAGTTAGATCCTTCCATTCAGTAAAGATACGGCTGATCGTATCAGCCTATCAGTACGTTTGGGTCGATTTTTCATGGCCTGATGGACCAGTCTGGACAGTCCTTGGTCCTTCCAGGCAGTACCGATGGCTGATCGTATCACCCTTTCAGTACGTAAGGGTCATTTTTCATGTACTGATCGGACCAGTCCGGACTGTCCATGGTCAACTGAGTTAAATCCTTCCATTTAGTACGGATAAGGCTGATCATATCAGCCTATCAGTACGTATGGGTTGATTTTTCATGGCCTGATGGACTAGTAAAGACAGTCCTTGGTTCTTCCAGGCAATATGGATGGCTGATGGTTTCAGCCTATCAGTATGTAAGGGTCATTTTTCATGTACTGATGGGACCACTCTGGATAGTCCATGGTCTGTTGTGTTGAATCCTTCCATTCAATACAGTTAAGGCTGATCATGTCAGCCTATTAGTACGTATGGGTCGATTGTTCATGGCCTGATGGACCAGTCTGGACAGTCCTTTGTCCTTCCAAGCGGTACGGATGGCTGATCGTATCAGCCTATCAGTACGTATGGGTCATTTTTCATGTACTGATGGGACCAATCCGGACAGTCCATGGTCTGTTGAATTATATTCTTCCATTTAGTACGGTTAACACTGATCATATCAGCCTATCTGTACGTATGGGTCGATTTTTCATGGCCTGATGGACCACTTTGGACAATCCTTGGTCCATCCTAGCAGTATGGATGGCTTTTCGTATCAGCCTATCAGTACATATGGGTCATTTTTCATGAACTGATGGGACCAGTCTAGACAGTCCATGGTCCGTTGAGTTAAATCCTTCTATTCAGTACGGTTAACACTGATCATATCAGCCTATTAGTACATATGGGTCTACTTTTCGTTGCCTGATGGACCACTCTGGACAATCCTTGGTCCATCCTAGTAGTACGGATGGCTGATTGTATCAGCCTATCAGTACGTATGGGTCATTTTTCAAGAACTAATGGGACCAATCTGGACAGTCCATGGTCTATTGAGTTAAATCCTTCCATTCAGTACGGATAAGGCTGATCGTATCAGCCTATCAGTACGTATGGGTCAATTTTTCATGGCCCGATGGACCAGTCTGGACAGTCCTTGGTCCTTCCAGGCAGTACCGATGGCTGATCGTATCACCCTTTCAGTACGTAAGGGTCATTTTTCATGTACTGACGAGACCAGTCCGGACTGTGCATGGTCCATTGAGTTAAATCCTTCCATTTAGTACGGATAAGGCTGATCATATCAGCCTATCAGTACGTATGGGTTGATTTTTCATGGCCTGATGGACCAGTTAAGACAGTCCTTGGTCCTTCCAGGCAATACGGATGGCTGATGGTTTCAGCCTATCAGTACGTAAGGGTCATTTTTCATGTACTGATGGGACCAGTCTGGACAGTCCATGGTCCGTTGAGTTAAACCCTTCCATTCAGTACGGATAAGGCTGATCATATCAGCATATCAGTACGTATGGGTCAATTTTTGATGGCCTGATGGATCAGTCTGGACAGTCCTTGGTCCTTCCTGGCAGTACGGATGGGTGATCGTATCAGTCTATCAGTACATATGGATCATTTTTCATGTACTGATGTGACCAGTCCGGACAGTCCTAGGTCCGATGATTTAAATCCTTCGATTCATTAATGTTAAGGCTGATCATATCAGCCTATCATTACGTATGGGTCATTTTTCATGTACTGATGGGACCAGTCTAGAAAGTCCATGGTCTGTTGAGTTAAATCCTTCCATTCACGACATATAAAGCTGATCATATCAGCATATCAGTACGTATGGGTCAATTTTTGATGGCCTGATGGACCAGTCCGGACAGTCCTTGGTTCTTACAGGCAATACGGATGGCTGATCGTGTCATCCTATAGTACGTATGGGTCATTTTTCATGTACTGATGGGACCAGTCCGAACAGTCCATGGTCTGTTGAGTTAAATCCTTCCATTCAGTACGGATAAGGATGTTCATATCAGCCTAGCAATACGTATGGGTCAATTTTTCATTGCCTGATGGACCAGTCTGACAGTCCTTGGACCTTCCAGGCAGTACGGATGGCTGATTGTGTCAGCCTATCAGTACGTATGTGTCATTTTTCATGTACTGATGGGACAAGTCCGGACAGTCCATGGCCGATGAGTTAAATCCTTTAATTTAGTACGGAGAAGGCTGTCATATCAGCCTATCAGTACGTATGGGTCGATTTTTCTTGGCATGATGGACAAGTCTAGACAGTCCTCTGTCCTTCCAAGTAGTACGGATGGATGATCATATAAGCCTATCAAAACGTATGGGTCATTTTTCATGTACTTATGGGACCAGTCTATATAGTCCATTGTCCGTTGAGTTAAATCCTTCCATTCAGTACGGATAAGGCTGTCACATCAGCCTATCAGTACGTATGGGTCGATTTTTCTTGGCATGATGGACCAGCCTAGACAGTCCTTGGTCCTTCCAGGTAGTACGGATGGCTGATCGTAATAGCCTATCAAAACATATGGGTCATTTTTCATGTGCTGATGGGACAAGTCCAGATAGTCCATTGTCCGTTGAGTTAAATCCTTCCATTCTGTACGGATAAGGCTGATCATATCAACATATTAGTAACTATGGGTCAATTTCTGATGGCCTGATGGACCAGTCTGGATAGTCCTTGGTCCTTCCTGGCAGTACGGATGGCTGATTGTATCAGCCTATCAGTACATATGGGTCATTTTGCATGTACTGATGGGACAAGTCCGGACAGTCCATGGTCCGTTGAGTTAAATCCTTCAATTCAGTACGGAGAAGGCTGTCATATTAGCCTATCAGTACAAATAGGTCGATTTTTCTTGGCATGATTGGACCAGCCTACACAATCCTTGGTCCTTACAGGCAGTACATAAGGCTGATCGTATCAGCCTATCAAAACGTATGGTCATTTTTCATGTACTGATGGGACCAGTCCAGATAGTCCATTGTCTGTTGTGTTAAATCCTTCCATTCAGTACGGATAAGTCTGATCATAGCAGCATATCAGTACGTATGGGTCAATTTTTGATGGCCTGATGGACCAGTTCGGACACTCCTTGGTTCTTACAGGAAGTATGGATGGCTGATCGTATATCCCTATAGTACGTATGGGTCATTTTTCATGTACTGATGGGACCAGTCCAGACAGTCCATGGTCTGTTGAGTTAAATCATTCCATTCAATACGGATAAGGATGTTCATATCAGCCTAGCAATACGTATGGGTCAATTTTTCATGGCCTGATGGGACCACTCTGGATAGTCCATGGTCTGTTGTGTTGAATCCTTCCATTCAATACAGTTAAGGCTGATCATGTCAGCCTATTAGTACGTATGGGTCGATTGTTCATGGCCTGATGGACCAGTCTGGACAGTCCTTTGTCCTTCCAAGCGGTACGGATGGCTGATCGTATCAGCCTATCAGTACGTATGGGTCATTTTTCATGTACTGATGGGACCAATCCGGACAGTCCATGGTCTGTTGAATTATATTCTTCCATTTAGTACGGTTAACACTGATCATATCAGCCTATCTGTACGTATGGGTCGATTTTTCATGGCCTGATGGACTACTTTGGACAATCTTTGGTCCATCCTAGCAGTATGGATGGCTGTTCGTATCAGCCTATCAGTACATATGGGTCATTTTTCATGAACTGATGGGACCAGTCTAGACAGTCCATGATCCGTTGAGTTAAATCCTTCCATTCAGTACGGTTAAGGCTGATCGTATCAACCTATCAGTACGTATGGGTCAATTTTTCATGGCCCGATGGACCAGTCTGGACAGTCCTTGGTCCTTCCAAGCAGTACCGATGGATGATCGTATCACCCTTTCAGTACGTAAGGGTCATTTTTCATGTACTGACGAGACCAGTCCGGACTGTGCATGGTCCATTGAGTTAAATCCTTCCATTTAGTACGGATAAGGCTGATCATATCAGCCTATCAGTACGTATGGGTTGATTTTTCATGGCCTGATGGACCAGTTAAGACAGTCCTTGGTCCTTCCAGGCAATACGGATGGCTGATGGTTTCAGCCTATCAGTACGTAAGGGTCATTTTTCATGTACTGATGGGACCAGTCTGGACAGTCCATGGTCCGTTGAATTAAATCCTTCAATTCAGTACGGATAAGGCTGATCGTATCAGCCTATCAGTACGTATGGGTCAATTTTTCATGGCCTGATGGGACAAGTCCGGACAGTCCATGGTCCGTTGTGTTAGATCCTTACATTCAGTACGGATAAGGCTGATCATATCGGCCTACCAGTACGTATAGGTCAATTTTTCATGGCCAGATGGACCAGTCCGGACAGTCCTTAGTCCTTCCAGGCAATACAGATCCTTAGTCGATTTTTCATGTACTGAAGGGACAAGTCCGGACAGTCCATGGTCTGTTGAATTAAATTCTTCCATTTAGTACGGTTAACACTGATCATATCAGCCTATTATTACGTATGGGTTGATTTTTCATGGCCTGATGGACCACTTTGGACAATCCTTGGTCCATCCTAGCAGTACGGATGGCTGATCGTATCAGCCTATCAGTACGTATGGGTCATTTTTCATAAACTGATGGGACCAGTCTGGACAGTCCATGGCCCGTTGAGTTAAATCCTTCCATTCAGTACGGTTAACACTGATTATATCAGCCTATTAGTACATATGGGTCTATTTTTTGTTGCCCAATGGACCACTCTGGACAATCCTTGGTCCATCCTAGTAGTACGGATGGTTGATCGTATCAGCCTATCAGTACGTATTGGTCATTTTTCATGAACTAATGGGACCAGTCTGAACAGTCCATGGTCCGTTGAGTTAAATCCTTTCATCAAGTACGGTTAATGCTGATCATATCAGCTTATCAGTACGTATGGGTCGATTTTTCATGGCCTGATGGAACAGTCTGGACAGTCCTTGGTCGTTCTAGGCGGTACGGATGGCTGATCGTATCAGACTATCAAAACGTATGGGTCATTTTTCATGTATTGATGGGACCAGTCCAGACACTCCATGGCCCGTTTAGTTAAATCCTTCCATTCAGTATGGATAAGGCTGATCATATCAGCCTATCAGTACGTATGGGTTGATTTTTCATGGCCTGATGGACCAGTCTGGACAGTCCTTGGTCTTTCCTGGCAGTACGGATGGCTGATCGTATCAGCCTATCAATACATATGGGTCATTTTGCATGTACTGATGGGACCAGTCCGGACAGTCCTAGGTCCGTTGATTTAAATCCTTCCATTCATTACGGTTAAGCCTGATCATATCAGCCTATCATTACGTATGGGTCATTTTTCATGTACTGATGGGACGAGTCTAGAAAGTGTATGGTCCGTTGAGTTAAATCCTTCCATTCACGACGGACAAGGCTGATGATATCAGCCTATAAGTATGTATGGGTCAATTATTCATGGCCTTATGGACCAGTCTAAACAGTCCTTGGTCCTTCCAGGCAAGACAAATGGATTATCGTATCAGCCTATCAAAACGTATGGTTCATTTTTCATGTACTGATGGGACCAGTCTGGACATTTCATGGTCCATTTAGTTAAATCTTTCCATTCAGTACAGATAAGGCTGATCATATCAGCCTATCAGTACGTATGGGATGATTTTTCATGGCCTGATGGACCAGTCTAGATAGTCATTGGTCCTTTCAGGCAGTACAAATGGGTGATCGTATCAGCCTATCTATACGTATGGGTCATTTTTCATGTACTGATGGGACCAGCCCGGACAGTCCATGGTCTGTTGAGTTAAATCATTCCATTCAGTACGGATAAGGATGGTCATATCAGCCTATCAATACGTATGGGTCAATTTTTCATGGCCTGATGGACCAGTCTGGACAGTCCTTGGACTTTCCAGGCAGTACGGATGCCTGATTGTATCAGCCTATCAATACGTATGTGTCATTTTTCGTGTACTGATGGGACAAGTCCAGACAGTCCATAGTCCGTTGAGTTAAATCCTTCAATTCAGTACGGAGAAGGCTGTCATATCAGCCTATCAGTACGTATGGGTCAATTTTTCTTGGCATGATGGACCAGCCTAGACAGTCCTTGGTCCTTCCAGGCAGTACGGATGGCTGATTGTATCAGCCTATCAAAACGTATGGGTCATTTTTCATGTACTGATGGGACCAGTCCAGAAAGTCCATGGTACGTTGAGTTAAATCCTTCCATTCAGTATGGATAGGGATTATCATATCAGCCTATCAGTATGTATGTGTCGATTTTTCTAACCTTCCAAGAAGTACGTATGGCTGATCGTATCAGCCTATTAGTATGTATGTAATGCATCCCAGGACTCGGACCAGGACCAGACCGATGAGCGTGATGTTTAGTTTGTACCAACCGAGGTTCACCCATCTTTTTGTGCTGATCGTACCATCCCATCCGACCAGACCGTTAGTACTGACCATGCCATCTACATCCTTGACCCGCGTACGTCCAGATTGAAGCTCATACCAGAACCGTGTCCTGACGTTGGAACCAACCGTACCATAGACGTTCTTTCCAGACCATCTCGACAAACTAAGAAAGATAGTCAAGCCAGACTCCACTTGGGGCAGGCAGAATCAGACAACGACCAAAATTTCTCACTTCTTTCCCGTTTGATTCGTATCGCACACCCCGACGAACGTACCAACGACCTTTCGATCTTCTTCGAATCCATCATGGACCGATCTCTCGTTCATTCCTCTAAGGCAAGGATTCTTAATCTTTCTGAACACTTAACCCACATTAGTGCACAACTCGTTCGTGATGATCATCTGGCGGATTGTCCAGATCAACCCGCATGCGTCCTGCTCCTTATCGCGATGGACCCGATCAGCACGGATGAACCTTGACATGTAGGCGAAGGGTCACCTTGACCAGTCTTCATCAAATTCATCAATCTTGACCAAAACTGCCTCAATTTCACCAACTTTGACTCATTAATAGTTTTCTAGTCAAAAGTTGTATTTTCTATGCATTTTTCTGCCTTTTTCTTTAAGTCTCTATTTGACTCAATGTACTATAAATAAGCAACACTTCTTATGAATCAAACACATCGATTTTTCTTCTTATTATTTGAGTTCATTCTCTTTGTTCTTTTCTTACAACATTCCTGTTTTCTTGGTGAGGTTATCTCCGAGTAGACAAATCTTTCCTTTGTTGGACTTGTGCGTCACATTAAGCAACAATCGAATTATGGTAGTATCAAGAGTCAATCCGCACCTCTTGTGTCACCGCTCAAAACATCAGTTCTCGCTCGTTCGATTGAGTTCATATTCAAAACCCGGCTGAGTGATCCTTTCCTATCCTAGGACATATCATGTCGTATCAGAGCTACTCAACCGGTACTATCTATCCATCTTCTCATCTTTCATCCTCTAAACACTTTTTCTTCTTATTTCTATCTTAAATTCCGGCCACTATTTTACCTAGGCCATTCTTATTTAAAAAATATATATATCTATATAAAAAAAGGTTGATATTTGGCTAGGTGGTGGAAGAGAAATCCTGCTGGCTGAGGAGAAAATCCAGCCTTGGAGTGGTTAAAGCGGATTTCAAAACCAATTCGTTTATCTTTGTATCTCTATTAATCATTTGTTTGCTTGGAGAACCCATTGGGTTACTTGATTTGTTCTCTTAGAACTTTGAGAGGAGACTCTTGAATGACCATCTAAATTCCGAGAGAAACACTTGAGTGGGTGAAATTAAAAACTTGACAGAGTGAGGAGTTTTAATCTGTGATAACTTTTGTGTTCAAGAATTTCAGGAAAATCATGGACAGTGAAGAAGAAAGAGGCCGTCCCAGAAATTCTGTAGCCGGATTGTCTAATTTGCAAATGAGAGCTTTAAATGATTCTATTACTAACCTTATGAATGAAGTCGTAGAGCAGATCCATCAACGGCTTGATGAGATGCAGGATAATCATCAGACGCGATCCAGAACCGGATCAAGGAGAGATCGCCCAAGGAGGACCAACCAGTCCGATGATGAAATTCAGGAAGAGGAGTACTATGAGGACAACAACTGATCCATCAACCAACCAAGGAGAGGTCAAAGAACCCGTGATCAACGTGATGTTAGTCCTGTTGCTAGGAACAATGATAGAGTTGATGATGGATTAGGTGGACTGAAACTCAAAATTTCCACTTTTGATGGCAAAAACGATCATGATGCATTTGTAGAATGGGAAAGAAAAATTGAACTCGTTTTTGATTGTCGAAACTTTTCTGAACTTAAAAAGGTTAGATTGGCAGCAACTGAGTTTTGTAGCTATGCTATTAACTGGTATGATCAATTTGTGACTCACAGCAGAAGGACAGGTGGACGACCAATAGCTTCATGGGATGAGCTCACTACCTTGATGAGGAGACGGTTCGTTCCAGAACATTACCACCGCGACCTCCACCAAAGACTCAGGCGTTTGCTCCAAGGAACCAAATCTGTTGAAGACTATTTCCAAGAGATGGAAATCATGATGATCAAGGCTGATGTAGACGAGACTTTGGAGGCAACAATAGCTAGGATCCTTGCCGGACTCAACCGAGACATTCAGGATCGAATGGAACTTCAAGAGTATGAGAGTTTGGATCAGATGTTACACAAAGCCATATTCATTTAGCAGCAATTTAAGAGGAAGGGCCTTACCAAACCGTTTTATGCTCCAAAACCATCCTATGCTTCCAAGCCAAACTATCAAGATAAAGGTAAATCTCCAGCCACAACAAATACAGCTTTTAAGATTAATGTTCCTGCTCGTGTTGTTAGAGAAAAGACAAAAGGACCTCCCAAGTGGACTAGGGACATCCAACGCTTTAGATGTCATGGAATTGGACACTAGGCCAACAGATGTCTGAACCAGAAGGTGATGATTCGCTTAGAGAATGGGGAAGTTGAGTCTGAAGATGATAAGAAGGACAAGGAATATCTCGGTCCAATCTATGATGATGAGGAAGAGCCATTTGATTACCCACATCAGGGACCACTTCTTGTCACTAGGAGGCCCTTGGAAGATACAGTCGGTCCAATCTTTGATGAAAACGACTGAACAGATGAAAATCTAAATCCGACCTTTGATGACTACTTCGACGATGACTCAGGCCCGGTCTTTGATAAGGAACAGAACCACTTTGATTATCCAGCTCAAGGTCCAGTACTTGTCACTAGGAGATCTTTGTGTGTTCAACCAAAAGCCAACGAACGAGAACAAAGTGAGAATCTTTTTCACTCTAGATGTTTGATTTCTGAAAAAGATTGTTCTTTGATTATTAATGGTGGCAATTGGACAAATTGTTGCTAGTGACAGTCTTGTTAGGAAACTTGGACTTGAGACCAAGCCTCTCTCTCGACCTTTCAGATTGGAATGGCTAAAGGAAGATGGTTACCGGTATGTGAAGTAGCAAGTCATCGTTCCTCTTACCATTGGTCGATATGAGGACGAGTTCCTTTGCAATGTCCTTCCCATGGACGCGTTCCACATTATTTTAGGCCTACCATGGCAGTTTCATAAGAAGGCAGTGCATGATGGTTACACAAACCAACACTCCTTTTATCATAAAGGAAAGAAGATAACGCTGGTACCTTTGACTCCTTTGGAGGTTCACCAAGATCAGGTCCAACTCAAGAGGGGTCGAGATAAAGATCCAAAGCAGGACGAACAAGAGACATCCCGTAGAAATTCTAACTTCTTTATCAAGAAAATTCAGGTCAGGAAGTCTTTGTATTCTCAACAACCATTTATTTTGCTTGTGTACAAAGAATCTCTAATGGCCTCTTCTTCTGACCTTGCACCGAAGATTTCGAGTGATTTGATAGATGTCTTGCAGAAATTTTTTGATGTGTTTCTAGATGAGAATCCAAGGGATTGCCACCAGTACGAGGCCTTGAACATCAAATTGACTTCGTCCCAGGCGCACAACTTCCAAACCGACCAGCGTACCGAACAACCCGGTGGAAACAAAGGAACTACAAAGACAGATTGGAGAGCTTCTTGAGAAAGGCTACATCAGGGAGAGCCTTAGCGCTTGTGATGTGCATGTCCTCCTCGTACCAAAAAAGGATGCTTCTTGGCGCATGTGTGTGGACTGCCGTGCCATCAACAACATTACGGTAAAGTATAGGCATCAAACTCCTAGGCCTCATGAAACTCTATAGCTGCATGGTTCCCCTGTTTTCTCTAAAATTGTTTTGAAAAGTGTCTATCACCAAATTCGGATGAAAGAGGGTGATGAATGGAAAACTGCATTTAAAACAAAACTAGGTTTGTATGAATGGCTTCGCATGCCCTTTGGTCTCACCAACGCACCTAGTACATTCATGCATTTGATGAATCATATTTTGTGATCATTCATTGGTCATTTTGTGGTTGTCTACTTTGATTACATTCTTATCTACAACAAGAGTCTTGATGATCATAGGATGCATTTGAAAGATGTTCTTGAAGATCTTAGGAAAGAACGCTTGTTTGCTAATCTTGGTAAATGCACTTTTGGAACAGATCACGTGGTCTTCTTAGATTTTGTTGTAGGTGCAGATGGACTCAGAGTGGACGAGGAGAAAATCAAGGCCATCCGAGACTGGCTTAGTCCGACCACCGTAGGTGAGGTAAGGAGCTTTCATGGTCTTGCTGGATTCTACCGAAGGTTTGTTCCAAACTTCAGCACTATAGCAGCTCCACTCACTGAAGTGATCAAGAAAAACGCGGGTTTCAAATGGGAACAAGCTCAAGAGGAGGCATTTCAGATTCTTAAAGGGAAGTTAACTCAAGCTCATTTGCTTACACTTCCTGATTTCTCAAAGACTTTTGAGATCGAATGAGATGCCTCGGGTGTTGGTATTGGTGCTGTCTCGATGCAGGATAGGAAACCCATTGCTTATTTCAGTTAAAAACTTGGAGGAGCCACACTCAATTATCCTACTTACGACCAAGAGTTGTATGCTTTGGTGAGAGCTCTTCAGACATGACAACATTATCTCTGGCTAAACAAGAGACATGCACGTTGGGTCAAGTTCTTGAGACCTTTTCTTATATGATCAAGTACAAACAAGGTCAGGAAAATGTGGTGGCTGATGCCTTGTCTAGAAGGTATGTTATTCTCTGAACTCGTGAAACAAAGTTGCTTGGATTTTAATTTATCAAAGAGTTGTATCCAACTGATCCAGACTTTAAAGAGATTTTCAGAAAATGTTCCAGGGCCGCTTACGGGACGTATTATCAAGTGTCTGATTTTCTATTCTTTGATAACCGTTTGTGTGTGCCCCAATGTTCTTTGAGGGAGTTGTTTGTCAAGGAATCACATGGAGGAGGTCTTATGGGACATTTCAGAATCAAGAAAACATACAAGGTAGTGTATGAGCATTTCTATTGGCCGAGCCTGGTGAAGGATGTCGAGAGGATATGCAACCGATATGTGGTTTGCAATAAAGCCAAGTCCAAAGTCCAAAACCAAGGTTTGTATTCTGCTTTACCCATTCCATTTCATCCTTGGGTAGATATTTCTATGGATTTTGTGCTTGGTTTGCCTAGAACTAAGGCTGGACGAGATTCCATCTTTGTGGTTGTTGATAGATTTTCAAAAATGGCTCATTTCATACCTTGTCATAAAACTGATCATGTTGTGCATGTTGTTGAGTTGTTCTTTAGAGATGTTGTTAGGTTGCACGGAATGCCTAGACCAATTGTTTCAGAAAGAGATACTAAGTTCCTTCGCTATTTCTGGAAGACTTTGTGGTCTAAGTTAAGAACGAGGTTGTTGTTTTCCACCACTTGTCATCCTCAAACTAATGGTCAAACTGAGGTTGTGAACCGGACCTTATCAGTGTTGCTTAGGTCATTGATTAAAAAGAACCTTAGGCTTTGGGAAGAATGCTTGCCTCATGTAGAATTTGCATACAATCACTCTGTGCATTCTGCTACCAAGTTTTCTCCGTTTGAGATTGTTTATGGCTTCAACCCTATGTCTCCACTTGATTTTTTGCCTTTTCCTTTGAGTGAAAGAATTAGTACAGATGGGAAAAAGAAGGCAGAGACCATTCGGAAATTGCATGAGAAGTTTCGTGCCAACATCAAAGCCAAGACGAAGGTTTATGAGAGAAAGGCAAACAAGAAACGGACCAAAGTCGTTTTTGAGGAAGGAGACCTTGTTTGGGTTCACTTGAGAAAGGAATTGTTTCCGAAAGAAAGGAAGTCCAAACTCATGCCTCGGGTCAATGGACAATTTCCGGTCCTTAGGAAGATCAGTGACAATGCGTATCAACTTGACTTGCAAGGTAAGTATGACATTTCTTCAAGTTTTAATGTTGCTGATATATCTCCTTTTTGTGCAGATGATCCAGATTTGTGGACAAATCCTTTTGAAGAGGAAGGGAATGATGCGTCCCAGGACCCGAACCAGGATCCAAACCAGGACCAGACCAATGAGTGTGATGTTCAGTTCGTACCAACCGAGGTTCACCCATCTGTTTGTGCTGATCGTACCATCCCATCCGACCAGACCGTCCGTACTGACCGTGCCATCTACCGCCTTGACCCGCATACGTTCAGATTGAAGCTCATACCAGAACCACGTCCTGATGATGGAACCAACCGTACCAGAGACGTTCTTTCCCAACCATCTCGACAAACTAAGAAAGCTAGTCAAGCCAGACTCCACTTGGGATGAGCAGAATCAGACATCGACCGCAACTTCTCACTTCTTACCCGTTTGGTTCATACCGCACACCCCGAAAAAGGTACCAACAACCTTGACTTCTTCTTCGACCCCATCATAATCCGATCTCTTGTCCATTCCTCTAAGGCAATGATTCTCAAGCTTTCTGAAGACTTAACCCACATCAGTGCACAACTCGTTCATGCGTATCATCCGGTGGACTGTCCAGATCAACCCGCGTGCGTCATGCTCCTGACCGCGATGGACCCGATCAGCATGAATGAACCTGTACATGTAGGCAAAGGGTCACCTTGACCTGTCTTCATCAGATTCACCAATCCTGACCAAGACTGCCTCAATTTCACCAACTTTGACTCATTAATAATTTTCTAGTCAAAAGTTGTATTTTCTATGCATTGTTTTCCGCATTTTCCATTAAGTCATAAATAAGCAACACTTCTTATGAATCAAACACATCAATTTTTCTTCTTCTTATTTGAGTTCAATCTCTTTGTTCTTTTCTTAGAACATTTATGTTTTCTTGGTGAGGTTATCACCGAGTAGACAAATCTTTCCTTTGTTGGGCTTGTGCGTCACATCAAGCAACAATCGAAATCTGGTAGTATCAAGAGTCAATCCGCACCTTTTGTATCACCGCTCAAACCATCAGTTCTCTCTCGTTCGATTGAGTTTTCTTGTCCAAAACCCGGCTGAGTGATCCTTTCCTATCCTAGGACATATTAGTATGGGTCATTTTTCATTTACTAATGCGACCATTTCGGAGAGTCCATGGTCGGTTGAGCTAACTCCTTCCGTTCATTACAGATAAGGCCGATCATATTAGCCTATCAGTATGTATGGGTCGATTTTTCATGGCTTTTGGACCAGTTTGGAAAGTCCTTGGTCCATCCAGGCAGTACAGATGGCTGATTGTATCAGCCTATCAGTACATATGGGTCATTTTTCATGTACTGATGGCACCAGTCCGGACAGTCCATGGTCCGTTGAGTTAAATCCTTCCATTCAGTACGGATAAGGCTGATCATATCAGCCTATCAGTACGTATGGGTCAATTTTTCATGGCCTGATGGACCAGTCTGGACAGTCCTTGGTCCTTCCAGGCAGTACGGATGGCTGATCGTATCAGCCTATCAGTACGTATGGGGCATTTTTCATGTACTGATGGGACCAGTCCGAACAGTCCATGGTCAGTTGAGTTTAATCCTTCCTTTCAGTACGGATAAGGCTGATCATATCAGCCTATTAGTACGTATGGGTCGATTTTTGATGGCCAGATGGACCAGTCCGGACAATCCTTGGTCCTTCCAGGCAGTACGGATAGCTGATCTTATCAGCCTATCAGTACGTATGGGTCATTTTTCATCAACTGATGGGACCACTCTTGACAGTCCATGGTTCGTTGAGTTAAATCCTTCCATTCAGTACGGATAGGGCTGATCATATCAGCCTATCAGTACATATGGGTCGATTTTTGATGGCCTGATGGACCTGTCTGGACAGTCCTTGGTCGTTCCAGGCAGTACGGATGCATGATCGTATCAGCCTATCATTACGTATGGGTCATTTTTAATGTATTAATGGGACCAGTCTGGACAGTCCATGGTCCTTTGAGTTAAATCCTTCCATTCAGTACGAATAAGGCTGATCATATCAGCCTATCAGGACGTATGGGTCAATTTTTGAAGGCCTAATGGACCAGTCCGGACAGTCCTTGGTCCTTCCAGGCAGTACGGATGGCTCATCGTATCAGCCTATCTGTACGTATGGGTCATTTTTCACCTATTGATGGCACCAGTCTTGACAGCCCATGGTCCGTTGAGTTAAATCCTTCCATTCATTTCGGATAAGGCTGATCATATCAGCCTATCAATACATATGGGTCGATTTTTGATGGCCTGATGGACATGTCTGGACAGTCCTTGGTCTTTCCTGGCAGTACGGATGCCTGATTGTATCAGCCTATCAGTACGTATGGGTCATTTTTCGTGTACTGATGGGACCAGTCTAGACAGTCCATGGACCGTTGATGTAAATCCTTCCATTCAGTACGGATAAGGCTGATCATATCAGCCTATCAGTACGTATAGGTCTATTTTTTTATTACCTGATGGACCTGTCCGGACAGTCCTTGGTCCTTCCAGGCAGTACGGATGCGTGAACGTATCAGCCTATCAGTACGTATGGTTCATTTTTTATGTACTGAAGGGACCAGTGTGGACAATGCATGGTCTATTGAGTTAAATCCTTATATTCAGTACAGATAAGGCTGTTTAGATCAGCCTATACGTACGTATGGGTCAATTATTCAAGGCCTGATGGACCAGTCTGGACAGTCCTTAGTCCTTCCAGGCAGTACTGATGGCAGATCCTATCAACCTATCAGTACGTATGGGTCATTTTTCATGTATTGATGGGACCAGTCCAGACAGTACATGGTCCGTTAAGTTAAATCCTTCCATTCAGTACAGAAAAGGCTGATCGTATCAGACTATCAGTACGTATGGGTCAATTTTTCATGGCATGATGGACCTGTCTTGATAGTCATTGGTCCTTCCAGGCAATACGGATGGCTGATCGTATCAGCCTATCAAAAAGTATGGGTCATTTTTCATGTACTAATGGGACCAGTCCGGACAGTCCATGGTCCGTTGAATTAAATCATTCCATTCAGTACAGATAAGGCTTATCATATCAGCCTATCAATAAGTATGGGTCATTTTTCATGTACTGATGGGACCATTCCGAAGAGTCCGTGGTCGGTTGAGCTAAATCCTTCCATTCAGTATGGATAAGGCTGATACAATCAGCCTCTCAGTACGTATGGGTCAATTTTTCATGGCTTATGGACCAGTCTGGACAGTCCTTGGTCCTTCGAGGCAGTACGGATGGCTGATCGTATCAGCTTATCAGTACGTATGGGTCATTTTTCATGTACTGATGGGACAATTCCGAAGAGTCCTTGGTCGGTTGAGCTAAATCCTTCCATTCAGTATGGATAAGGCTGATCATATCAGCCTATCAGTACGTATGGGTCAATTTTTCTTGGCTTATGGACAAGTCTGGACAAGTCTGGACAGTCCTTGGTCAATCCAGGCAGTACATATGGCTGATCGTATCAGCCTATCAGTATGTATGGGTCATTTTTCATGTACTGATGGGACCAGTCAGAACAGTCCATGGTTCGTTGAGTTATATCCTTTGATTCAGTATGGATAAGGCTGATCTTATCAGCCTATCAGTACGTATGGGTCGATTTTCCATGGCCTGATGACCAGTCTGGACAATCCTTGGTCCTTCCAGGCAGTACGGATGGTTGATCATATCAGCCTATCAGTACGTGTGGGTCGATTTTTCATGGCCTGATGGACCAGTCTAGACAGTCCTTGGTCCTTCCAGGCAGTATGGATGGCTGATCATATCAGCCTATCAAAACATATGGGTCATTTTTCATGTACATATGGGACCAGTCCGGACAGTCCATTGTCCGTTGAGTTAAATCCTTCCGTTCAATACGGATAAGGCTGATCATATCAGCCTATCAGTACGTATGGGTCGATTTTTGATGGCCTGATGGACCAGAACGGACAGTCCTTGGTCCTTCCAGGCAGTACGGATTGCTGATCGTATCAGCCTATCAGTATATATGGGTCATTTTTCATGTACTGATGGGACCAGTCCAGACAGTCCATGGTCTGTTGAGTTAAATCCTTCCATTCACGACGGATATGGATGATCAAATCAGCATATCATTATGTATGGGTCAATTAGTCATGGCCTGATGGACCAGTCTAGACAGTCCTTGGTCTTTCCAGGGAAGATGGTTGGCTGATCGTATCAGCCTATCAAAACGTATGGGTCAATTTTCATGTACTGATGGGACCAGTCTGGACAGTCCATGGTTTGTTGAGTTAAATCTTTCCATTCAGTAAAGAAAAGGCTGATCATATCAGCCTATCAGTACGTACGGTTCGATTTTTCATGGCATGATGGACCAGTCTGGATTGTCATTTGTCCTTCCAGGCAGTATGGATGGGTGATCGTATCAGCCTATCCATATGTATGGGTCATTTTTCATGTACTGATGGGACTAGTCCGGTCAGTCCATGGTCCATTGAGTTAAATCCATACATTTAGTACGGATAAGGCTGATCATATCAGCCTATCAGTACGTACGGGTCGATTTTTCATGGCCTGATGGACCAGTCTGGACAGTCCTTGGACCTTCCAGGCAGTAAGGATGGCTGATCGTATCAGCCTATCAGTATGTATGGGTCATTTTTCATGTACTGAAGGGACCAGTTTGGACAGTCCATGGTCCTTTGAGTTAAATCCTTACATTCCGTACGGATAAGGCGGACCGTATAAGCCTATCAGTACATATGGGTCAATTTTTGATGGCCTGATGGACCTGTCTGGACAGTCCTTGGTCCTTCGAGGCAGTACGGATGCCTGATCGTATCAGCCTATCAGTACGTATGGGTCATTTTTCATGTACGGGTGGGACCAGTCTGGACAGTCCATGGACCGTTGAGTTAAATCCTTCCATTCAGTACGGATAAGGCTGATCATATCAGCCTATCAGTACGTATGTGTCTATTTTTTATTACCTAATGGATCTGTCCGGACAGTCCTTGGTCCTTCCAGGAAGTACGGATGCATGAACGTATCAGCCTATCAGTACGTATGGATCCTTTTTTATGTACTGAAGGGACCAGTGTGGACAATGCATGGTCTGTTGAGTTAAATCCTTCTATTCAGTACAAATAAGGCTGATTATATCAGCCTATCAGTACGTATGGGTCAATTGTTCAAGGCTTGATGGACCAGTCTGGACAGTCCTTGGTCCTTTCAGGCAGTACTGATGGCTGATCCTATCAACCTATCAGTACGTATGGGTCATTTTTCATGTATTGATGCGACCAGTCCAGACAGTCCATGGTTCGGTGAGTTAAATCCTTCCAATCAGTACAGAAAAGGCTGGTCATATCAGCCTATCAGTACGTATAGGTCGATTTTTCATGGCATGATGGACCAGTCTGGATAGTCATTGGTCCTTCCAGGCAGTAAGGATGGCTGATCGTATCAGCCTATCAAAACGTATGGGTCATTTTTCATGTACTAATGGGACCAGTCCGGACAGTCCATGGTTCGTTGAATTAAATCCTTCCATTCAGTACGGATAAGGCTTATCATATAGGCCTATCAGTAAGTATGGGTTGATTTTTCATGGCTTGATGGACCTCTCTGAACAGTCCTTGGTCCTTCCAGGCAGTACGGATGGCTGATCGTATCAGCCTATCAATACACATGGGTCATTTTTCATGTACTGATGGGACCATTCCGGAGAGTCTGTGGTCGGTTGAGCTAAATCCTTCCATTCAGTATGGATAAGGCTGATCATATTAGCCTATCAGTACATATGGGTCAATTTTCATGGCTTAAGGACCAGTCTGGACAGTCCTTGGTTCTTCCATTCAGTACGGATAAAGATGATCATATCATCCTACCAGTACGTGTGGGTCATTTTTCATGCACTGAAGGGACCAGTCCAGACAGTCCTTGCTCCTTCCAGGCAGTACGGATGGCAGATTATATCAGCCTTTCAAAACATATGGGTCATTTTTCATGTACAGATGGGACCAGTCCGGACAGTCCATTGTTCGTTGAGTTAAATCCTTCCATTCAGTACGGATAAGGCCGATCATACCAGCCTATCAGTACATATAGGTCAATTTTTGATGGCCTGATGGAGCAGTACGGACAGTCCTTGGTCCTTCCAGGCAGTACGGATGGCTGATCGTATCAGCCTATCAGTATGTATAGGTCATTTTTCATGTACTGATGGGACCAGTCCAGACAGTCCATGGTCTGTTGAGTTAAATCCTTCCATTCAAGGGGGATAAGGCTGATAAAATCAGCATATCATTATGTATGGGTCGATTATTCATGGCCTGATGGACCAGTCGAGACAGTCCTTGGTCTTTCCAGGGAAGGCGGTTGCTTATCGTATCAGCCTATCAAAACGTATGGGTCTTTTTTCATGTACTGATGGGACCAGTCTTGACAGTCCATGGTTCTTTGAGTTAAATCTTACCATTCAGTACAGAAAATGCTGATCATATCAGCCTATCAGTACGTAGGGTCGATTTTTCATGGGATGATGGACTAGTCTGGATACTCATTTGTCCTTCCAGGCAGTATGGATGGGTGATCGTATCAGCCTATCAATACGTATGGGTCATTTTTCATGTACTGATGGGACCAGTCCGGACAGTCCATGGTCATTGAGTTAAATCCTTACATTTAGTACGGATAATGATGATCATATCAACCTATCAGTACGTACGGGGCAATTTTTCATGGCCTGATGGACAGTCTGGACAGTCCTTGACCTTCCAGGCAGTACGGATGGCTGATCGTATCAGCCTATCAGTATGTATGGGTCTTTTTTCATGTACTGATGGGACCAGTTTGGACAGTCCGTGGTCCTTTGAGTTAAATCCTTACATTCAATACGGATACAGCTTATCATATCAGCCTATCAGTACGTATGGGTCGATTTTTAATGGCCTGATGGACCAGTCTGGTAAGTCCTTGCTCCATCCAGGCAGTACGGCTGGCTGACCGTATCAGCCTATCAGTACACATGGGTCATTTTTCATGTACTGAAGGGACCAGTCTGGACAGTCCATGATCCGTTGAGTTAAATCCTCCCATTCAGTACGGATAAGGCTGACCGTATCAGCCTATCAGTACATATGGGTCGATTTTTTATGGCCTGATGGACCTGTCTGGACAGTCCTTGGTCCTTCCAGGCAGTACGGATGCCTTATCGTATCAGCCTATCAGTACGTATGGGTCATTTTTCATGTACTGATGCGACCAGTCTGGACAGTCCATGGACCGTTGAGGTAAATCCTTCTATTCAGTACGGATAAGGCTGATCATATCAGCCTATCAGTACGTATGGGTCTATTTTTTATTGCCTGATGGACCTGTCCGGGCAGTCCTTGGTCCTTTCAGGCAGTACGGATGCCTGATCGTATCAGACTATCAATATGTATGGGTAATTTTTCATGTACTGATGGGACCAGTCTGGACAGTCCATGGACCGTTGAGGTAAATCCTTCTATTCAATACGGATAAGGCTGATCATATCAGCCTATCAGTACGTATGGGTCTATTTTTTATTGCCTGATGGACCTGTCCGGACAGTCCTTGGTCCTTCCAGGCAGTACGGAGGCCTGATCGTATCAGCCTATCAGTATGTATGGGTCATTTTTCATGTACTGAAGGGACCAGTGTGGATAATGCATGGTCTTTTGAGTTAACTCCTTCTATTTAGTACGGATAAGGCTGATTATATCAGCCTATCAGTACGTATGGGTCAATTTTTCAAGGCCTGATGGACCAGTCTGGACAGTCCTTGGTCCTTCCAGGCAGTACGGATTGCTGATCATATCAGCCTATCAAAACAAATGGGTCATTTTTCATGTACAGATGGGACCAGTCTGGACATTCCATTGTTCGTTGAGTTAAATCTTTCCGTTCAGTACGGATAAGGCTGACCATATCAGTCTATCAGTACATATGGGTCGAATTTTGATGGCCTGATGGACCAGTACGGACAGTCCTTGGTCCTATCTGGCAGTACGGATAGCTGATCATATCAGCATATCAGTGCGTATGGGTCATTTTTCATGTACTGATGGGACTAGTCCGGACAGTCCATGGTCCTTTGAGTTAAATCTTTACATTCAATACGGATACAGCTTATCATATCAGCCTATCAGTACGTATGGGTCAATTTTTAATGGCCTGATGGACCAGTCTGGACAGTCCTTGCTCCATCGAAGCAGTACGGATGGCTGACCGTATCAGCCTATCAGTACGCACGGGTCATTTTTCATGTACTGAAGGGATCAGTCTGGACAGTCCATGATCCGTTGAGTTAAATCCTCCCATTTAGTATGAATAAGGCTGACAGTATCATCCTATCAGTACATATGGGTCGATTTTTTATGGCCTGATGGACCTGTCTGGACAGTCCTTGCTCTTTCCAGGCAGTACGGATGCCTGATTGTATCAGCCTATCAGTACGTATGGGTCGTTTTTAATGTACTGATGGGACCAGTCTGGACAGTCCATGGACCGTTGAGGTAAATCCTTCTATCCAGTACGGATAAGGCTGATCATATCAGCCTATCAGTACGTATGGGTCTATTTTTTATTGCCTGATGGATCTATCCTGGCAGTCCTTGGTCCTTCCAGGCAGTACGGATGCCTGATCGTATAAGACTATCAGTATGTATGGGTAATTTTTCATGTACTGATGGGACCAGTCTGGACAGTCCAAGGACCGTTGAGGTAAATCCTTCCATTCAGTACGGATAAGGCTGATCATATCAGTCTATCAGTACATATGGGTCGAATTTTGATGGCCTGATGGACCAGTACGGGTAGTCCTTGGTCCTTCCTGGCAGTACGGATAGCTGATCGTATCAGCATATCAGTACGTATGGGTCATTTTTCATGTACTGATGGGACCAGTCCGGACAGTCCATGGTCCTTTGAGTTAAATCCTTACATTCAATACGGATACAGCTTATCATATCAGCCTATCAGTACGTATGGGTCGATTTTTAATGGCCTGATGGACCAGTCTGGACAGTCCTTGCTCCATCCAGGCAGTACGGATGGCTGACCGTATCAGCCTATCAGTACGCACGGGTCATTTTTCATGTACTGAAGGGACCAGTCTGGACAGTCCATGATCTGTTGAGTTAAATCCTCCCATTCAGTACGGATAAGGCTGACCGTATCAGCCTATCAGTACATATGGGTCGATTTTTTATGGCCTGATGGACCTGTCTGGACAGTCCTTGGTCCTTCCAGGCAGTACGGATGCCTGATCGTATCAGCCTATCAGTACGTATGGGTAATTTTTCATGTACTGATGGGACCAGTCTGGACAGTCCATCGACCGTTGAGGTAAATCCTTCTATCCAGTACGGATAAGGCTGATCATATCAGCCTATCAGTACGTATGGGTCTATTTTTTATTGCCTGATGGATCTATCCGGGCAGTCCTTGGTCCTTCCAGGAAGTACGGATGCCTGATCGTATCAGACTATCAGTATGTATGGGTAATTTTTCATGTACTGATGGGACCAGTCTGGACAGTCCAAGGACCGTTGAGGTAAATCCTTCCATTCAGTACGGATAAGGCTGATCATATCAGCCTATCAGTACGTATGGGTCTATTTTTTATTGCCTGATGGACCTGAACGGACAGTCCTTGGTCCTTCCAGGCAGTACGGAAGCCAGATCGTATCAGCCTATCAGTATGTATGGGTCATTTTTCGTGTACTGAAGGGACCAGTGTGGATAGTGCATGGTCTGTTGAGTTAACACCTTCTATTCAGTACGGATAAGGCTGATTATATCAGCCTATCAGTACGTATGGGTAAATTTTTCAAGGCCTGATGGACCAGTCTGGACAGTCCTTGGTCCTTCCAGGCAGTACGGATTGCTGATCATATCAGCCTATCAAAACATATGGGTCATTTTTCATGTACAGATGGGACCAGTCTGGACATTCCATTGTCCGTTGAGTTAAATCTTTCCGTTCAGTACGGATAAGGCTGACCATATCAGTCTATCAGTACATATGGGTCGAATTTTGATGGCCTGATGGACCAGTACGGACAGTCCTTGGTCCTTTCTGGCAGTATGGATAGCTGATCATATCAGCATATCAGTACGTATGGGTCATTTTTCATGTACTGATGGGACCAATCCGGAAAGTCCATGGTCCTTTGAGTTAAATCTTTACATTCAATACGGATACAGCTTATCATATCAGCCTATCAGTACGTATGGGTCAATTTTTAATGGCCTGATGGACCAGTCTGGACAGTCCTTGCTCAATCCAAGCAGTACGGATGGCTGACCGTATCAGCCTATCAGTACGCACGGGTCATTTTTCATGTACTGAAGGGACCAGTCTGGACAGTCCATGATCCGTTGAGTTAAATCCTCCCATTTAGTATGAATAAGGCTGTCCGTATCATCCTATCAGTACATATGGGTCGATTTTTTATGGCCTGATGGACCTGTCTGGACAGTCCTTGGTCTTTCCAGGCAGTACGGATGCCTGATTGTATCAGCCTATCAGTACGTATGGGTCGTTTTTAATGTACTGATGGGACCAGTCTGGACAGTCCATGGACCGTTGAGGTAAATCCTTCTATCCAGTACGGATAAGGCTGATCATATCAGCCTATCAGTACATATGGGTCTATTTTTTATTGCCTGATGGATCTATCCTGGCAGTCCTTGGTCCTTCCAGGCAGTACGGATGCCTGATCGTATAAGACTATCAGTATGTATGGGTAATTTTTCATGTACTGATGGGACCAGTCTGGACAGTCCAAGGACCGTTGAGGTAAATCCTTCCATTCAGTACGGATAAGGCTGATCATATCAGCCTATCAGTACGTATGGGTCTATTTTTTATTGCCTGATGGACCTGTACGGACAGTCCTTGGTCCTTCCAGGCAGTACGGAGGCCAGATCGTATCAGCCTATCAGTATGTATGGGTCATTTTTCGTGTACTGAAGGGACCAGTGTGGATAGTGCATGGTCTGTTGAGTAACACCTTCTATTCAGTACGGATAAGGCTGATTATATCAGCCTATCAGTACGTATGGGTCAATTTTTCAACGCCTGATGGACCAGTTTGGACAGTCCTTGGTCCTTCCAGGCAGTACGGATGGCTGATCATATCAGCCTATCAAAACATATGGGTCATTTTTCATGTACAGATGGGACCAGTCTGGACATTCCATTGTCCGTTGAGTTAAATCTTTCCGTTCAGTACGGATAAGGCTGATCATATCAGCCTATCAGTACATATGGGTCGTATTTTGATGGCCTGATGGGCCAGAACGGACAGTTCTTGGTGCTTCCTGGCAGTACAGATAGCTGATCGTATCAGCATATCAATACGTATGGGTCATTTTTCATGTACTGATGGGACCAGTCCAGACAGTCCATGGTCTGTTGAGTTAAATCCTTCCATTCACGGCGGATAAGGCAGATAAAATCAGCATATCATTATGTATGGGTCGATTATTCATGGCCTGATGGACCAGTCGAGACAGTTCTTGGTCTTTCTAGGGAAGGCGGTTGGCTGATCGTATCAGCCTATCAAAACGTATGGGTCATTTTTCATGTACTGATGGGACCAGTGTGGACAGTCCATGGTTCTTTGAGTTAAATCTTTCCATTCATTACAGAAAAGACTGATCATATCAGCCTATCAGTACGTATGGGTCGATTTTTCATGGCATGATGGACCAGTCTGGATACTCATTTGTCCTTCCAGGCAGTATGGATGGGTGATTGTATCAGCCTATCAATACATATGGGTAATTTTTCATGTACTGATGGGACCAGTCCGGACAGTCCATGGTCCATTGAGTTAAATCCTTACATTTAGTACGGATAAGGCTGATCATATCAACCTATCAGTACGTACGGGGGGATTTTTCATGGCCTGATGGACCAGTCTGGACAGTCCTTGGACCTTCCAGGCAGTACGGATGGCTGATCGTATCAGCCTATAAGTATGTATGGGTCATTTTTATGTACTGTTGGGACCATTCTGGAGAGTCCATGTCCGTTGAATTAAATATTTTCATTGAGTACAAAAAAGGCTGATCATAACAGCCTATCAGTACATATGGGTCAATTTTTCATGGCATGATGGACCAGTCTGGATAGTCATTGGTCCTTAAAGGCAGTACCGATGGCTGATTGTATCCACCTATAAGTACGTATGGGTCATTTTTCATGTACTGATGGGACAATTCTGGAGAGTTCATGGTCGGTTCAGCTAAATCCTTCCATTCAGTACGGATAAGGTTCATCATATCAGCCTATCAGTACGTATGGGTGGATTTTACATGGCCTGATGGACCAGTCTGGACAGTCCTTGGTCCTTCCAGTCAGTACGGATGGCTGATAGTTTCAGCCGATCAGTACGTATGGGTCATTTTTTTGTACTGATGGGACCAGTCCAGAGAGTCCATGCTCGGTTTAGCTAAATCGTTCAATTCAGTACGGATAAGGCTGATCATATCAGCCTATCAGTACGTATGGGTCGATTTTTCATGGCCTGATGGACCAGTCTGGATAGTCCTTGGTCCTTCCAGGCAGTACGGATGGCTGATCGTATCAGCTTATCAAATCGTATGGGTCATTTTGCATGTACTGATGGGACCAGTCCATACAGTCCATTGTCCGTTTAGTTAAATACTTCCAGTCAGTATAGATAAGGCTGATCATATAAGCCTATCAGTACGTATGGATAAATTTTTGCTGGCCTGATGGACCAGTCCGGACAGTCTTTGGTCCTTCAAGGCAGTACATATACCTAATTGTATCAGCCTATCAGTATTTATGGGTCATGTTTCATGTATTGATGGGACCAGTTCAGACAGTTCATGGTCCATTGAGTTAAATCCTTCCATTCACGACGGATAAGGCTGATCAAATCAGCATATCATTATGTATGGGTCGATTATCATGGCTTGATGGACCAGTCTAAACAGTCCTTGGTCCTTGCAGGCAAGAAGGTTGGCTGATCGTATCAGCCTATCAAAACGTATGGGTCATTTTTCATGTTTTGATGGGACCAGTCTGGACAGTCCATTGTCCGGTTAGTTAAATCTTTCCATCCAGTACAGAAAAGGCTGATCATATCAGCCTATCAGTACGTATTGGTCGATTTTTCAAGGCATGATGGACCAGTCTGGATAGTCATTGGTCCTTCCAGGCAGTACGGATGGGTGATCGTATCAGCCTATCAACAGGTCTGGGTCATTTTTCTTGTATTGATGGGACCAGTCCGGACAGTACATGGTCCATTGAGTTAAATCCTTACATTCAGTACGAATAAGGCTGATCATATCAGCCTATCAGTACGTATGGGTCAATTTTTCTTGGCTTGATGGACCAGTCTGGAGATTCGTTGGACCTTCTAGCAGTACGGATGGCTGATCGTATCAGCCTATCAGTACGTATGGGTCATTTTTCATGTACTGATGGGATCAGTCCAAAGAGTCCATCACCCGTTGGGTTAAATCCTTATGTTCAGTACGGAGAAGGCTGATCATATTAGCCTATCAATACATATGGGTTGATTTTTCTTAGCCTGTTGGACCAGTGTGACTAGTCCTTGGTCCTTCCAGGCAGTACGGATGGCTGATTGTATCAGTCTATCAAAACGTATGGGTCATTTTTCATGTACTGATGGGACCAGTCCGGAAAGTACATGGTCCGTTGAGTTAAATCCTTTCATTCAGTATGGATAAGGGTTATCATATCAGCCTATCAGTACATATGGTCGATTTTTCATGGCCTGATGGACCCGTCCAGACAGTCCTTGTTCCTTCCAGGCAGTACGGATGGCTGATCGAATCAGCCTATCAGTATGTATGGGTCATTTTCAGGTACTAATGAGACCAGTCTGGACAGTGCATGGTACGTTGAGTTTAAACCTTCCATTCAGTACGATCAGCCTACCAGTACGTATGGGTCAATTTTTGATGGCCTGATGGACCAATCCAAACAGTCTTTGGTCCTTCCAGGCAGTACGAATGGTTGATCGTATCAACCTATCAAAACGTATGGGTCATTTTTCATGTACTGATGGGACCAGTCCGGACAGTCCATGGCTCGTTGAGTTAAATCATTCCATTCAGTGTGGATAAGGATTATAAAATCAGCCTATCAGTACGTATGGCTCGACTTTTTATGGCCTGATAGACCTGTCTGGACAGTCCTTGGTCCTTCCAAGCAGTATGGATGGCTGATCGTATCAGCCTATCTGTTCTTATGGGTCATTTTTCATGTACTGATGGGACAATTCCGAAGAGTCCATGGTCGGTTGAGCTAAATCCTTCCATTCACTATGGATAAGGCTGATCATATCAGCATATCAGTACGTAAGGGTAATTTTTCATGGCTTATGGACCAGTCCGTAAGGGTAATTTTTCATGGCTTATGGACCAATCCTTGCGCCATCCAGGCAGTACGGATGGCTGACCGTATCAGCCTATTAGTACCTAAGGGTCATTATTCCTGTACTGAAGGACCAGTCTTGACAGTCCATGGTCCGTTTTGTTAAATCCTTCCATTGAGAAAGGATAAGGCTGATCAAATCAACCTATCAGTATGTATTGGTCGATTTTTAATGGCCTGATGGACCAGTCTGGACAGTCCTTGGTCCTTCCAGGCAGTACGAATGGCTGATCGTATCAGCCTATCAAAACTTATGGGTCATTTTTCATGTACTGATGGGACCATTCTGGAGAGTCCATGGTCGGTTGAGCTAAAGCCTTCCATTCAGTACGGATAAGGCTGATCATATAAGCCTATCAGTACATATGGGTCAATTTTTCATGGCCTGATGGACCAGTCTGGACTGTCCTTGGTCCTTCCAGGCAGTACGGATGGCTGATAGTTTCAGCCTATCAGTACGTATGGTCATTTTTGCATGTACTGATGGGACCAGTCCAGAGATTCCATTGTCGGTTGAGCTAAATCCTTCCATTCAGTACAGATAAGGATGATCATATGAGTCGATCAGTACGTATTTGTCGATTTTTCATGGCCTCATGGACCAGTCTGGATAGTCCTTGGTCCTTCCTGGAAGTACGGATGGCTGATCGTATCAGTCTATCAAAACTATGGGTCATTTTGCCTGTACTGATGGGACCAATCCGGACAGTCCATGGTCCGTTGAGTTAAATACTTCCATTCAGTACAGATAAGGCTGATCATATCAGCCTATCAGTATGTATGGGTCGATTTTTGATGGCCTGATGGACCAGTCCAGACAGTTCTTGGTCCTTCCAGGCAGTATGGATGCCTAATCGTATCAACCTATCAGTACATATGGGTCATTTTTCATGTACTGATGGGACCATTCCGAAGAGTCCATGGTCGGTTGAGCTAAATCCTTCCATTCACTATGAATAAGGCTGATCATATCAGCCTATCAGTACGTAAGGGTCAATTTTTATGTATTGACGGACCAGTCTGGACCATCCTTGCGCCATCCAGGCAGTACGGATGGCTGACTGTATCAGCCTATTAGTACCTATGGGTCATTTTTCATGTATTGACGGACCAGTCTGGACAGTCCATGGTCCGTTTTGTTAAATCCTTCCATTGAGTAAGGATAAGGCTGATCAAATCAACCTATCCATATGTATGGGTCGATTTTTAATGGCCTGATGGACCAGTCTGGACAGTCCTTGGTCCTTCCAGGCAGTACGAATGGCTGATCGTATCAGCCTATCAAAACTTATGGGTCATTTTTCATGCACTGATGGGACCATTATGGAGAGTCCATGGTCGGTTGAGCTAAAGCCTTCCATTCAGTACGGATAAGGCTGATCATATCAGCCTATCAGTACATATGGGTCAATTTTTCATGGCCTGATGGACCAGTCTGGACTGTCTTTGGTCCTTCCAGGCAGTACGGATGGCTGATAGTTTCAGCCTATCAGTATGTATGGGTCATTTTTCATGTACTGATGGGACCAGTCAGGAGATTCCATTGTCGGATTAGCTAAATCCTTCCATTCAGTACAGATAAGGCTGATCATATGAGCCGATCAGTACGTATGGGTCGAGTTTTTATGGCCTGATGGACCAGTCTGTATAGTCCTTGGTCCTTCCTGGAAGTACAGATGGCTGATCGTATCAGTCTGTCAAAACTATGGGTCATTTTGCCTGTACTGATGGGACCAGTCCGGACAGTCCATGGTCCGTTGAGTTAAATACTTCCATTCAGTACAGATAAGGCTGATCATATCAGCCTATCAGTATGTATGGGTCGATTTATGATGGCCTGATGGACCAGTCCGGACAGTTCTTGGTCCTTCCAGGCAGTACGAATGGCTGATCGTATCAGCCTATCAAAACTTATGGGTCATTTTTCATGTACTGATGGGACCATTCTGGAGAGTCCATGGTCGGTTGAGCCAAAGCCTTCCATTCAGTACGGATAAGGCTGATCATATCAGCCTATCAGTACATATGGGTCAATTTTTAATGGCCTGATGGACCAGTCTGGACTGTCCTTGGTCCTTCCAGGCAGTATGGATGGCTAATCGTATAAACCTATCTGTATATATGGGTTATTTTTCATGTACTGATGGGACCAGTCTGGACAGTCCATGGTCTGTTGAGTAATCCTTCCATTCAGTATGGATAAAGCTTATCATATCAGCCTATCAGTACGTATGGGTCGATTTTTCATGGCCTGATAGACCTGTCTGGACAGTCCTTGGTCCTTCCAGGCAGTATGGATGGCTGATCGTATCAGCCTATCAGTACGTTTGGGTCATTTTTCATGTATTGATGGGACCATTCCGGAGAGTCCATGGTCGGTTGAGCTAAATCCTTCCATTCAGTATGGACAAGGCTGATCATATCAGCCTACCAGTACGTATAGGTCGATTTTTCATGGCTTATGGACTAGTTTGGACAGTTCTTGCTCCATCCAGGCAGTACGGATGGCTGACCATAGCAGCCTATCAGTACCTACGGGTTATTTTTCATGTACTGAAGGACCAGTCTGGACAGTCCATGGTCCGTTGAGTTAAATCCTTCCATTAAGTAAGGATAAAGCTGATCAAATCAGCCTATCAGTATGTATGGGTCGATTTTTAATGGCCTGATGGACCAGTCTGGACAGTCCATGGTCCTTCCAGGCAGTACGAATGGCTGATCGTATCAGCCTATCAAAACTTATGGGTTATTTTTCATGTACTGATGGGACAAGTCCAGACAGTCTATCATTACGTATGGGTCAATTATTCATGGCTTGATGGACCAGTCTAGACAGTCATTGGTCCTTCAAGGCAGTACGGATGGCTGATCGTATCAGCCTATCAAAACGTATGGGTCATTTTTCATGTACTGATAGGACCAGTCTGGACAGTCCATGGTCCGTTGAGTTAAATCCTTCCATTNTATCAGCCTATCAAAACGTATGGGTCATTTTTCATGTACTGATGGGACCATTCTGGAGAGTCCATGGTCAGTTGAGCTAAATCTTTCCATTCAGTACGGATAAGGCTAATCATATCATCCTATCAGTACGTATGGGTCAATTTTTCATGGCCTAATGGAGCAGTCTGGACTGTCCTTGGTCCTTCCAGGCAGTACGGATGGCTGTTAGTTTCAGCCTATCAGTACGTATGGGTCATTTTTCATGTACTGATCGTACCAGTCCGGAGAGTCCATTGTCGGTTGAGTTAAATCCTTCCATTCACGACGGATAAGGCTGATCAAATCAGCATATCATTATGTATGGGTTGATTATTCATGGCCTCATGGACCAGTCTAAACAGTCCTTGGTCCTTCTAGTCTAGACGGTTGGCTGATCATTCAGCCTATCAAAACGTATGGGTCATTTTGCATGTACTGATAGGACCATTCCGGACAGTCCATGGTTCGTTGAGTTAAATCCTTCCATTCTGTATGGATAATGCTGATCATAATATCCTATCAGTACGTATGGGTCGAGTTTTCATTGTCTGATGGACCAGTCTGGACAGTCCTTGGTCCTTCCAAGCAGTACGGATGGCTGATCTTATCAGCCGATCAGTACGTATGGGTCGATTTTTCATTGTCTGATGGACCAGTCTGGACAGTCCTTGGTCCTTCCAGGCAGTACGAATGGCTGATCGTATCAGCCTATCTAACTTATGGGTCATTTTACATGTACTGATGGGACCATTCTGGAGAGTTCATGGTCGGTTGAGCTAAAGTCTTCCATTCAGTACGGATAAGGCTGATCATATCAGCCTATCAGTACGTATGGGTCAATTTTTCATGGCCTGATGGACCAGTCTGGACTTTCCTTGGTCCTTCCAGGCAGTATGGATGCCTAATCGTATAAACCTATCAGTATATATGGGTCATTTTTCATGTACTGATGGGACCAGTCTGGAAAATCCATGGTCCGTTGAGTTAAATCCTTCCATTCAGTATGGATAAGGCTTATCATATCAGCCTATCAGTACATATGGGTCGATATTTCCTGGCCTGATAGACCAATCCGGACAGTCCTTGGTCATTCCAGGCAATATGGATGGCTGATCGTATCAGCCTATCAGTATGTATGGGTCATTTTTCATGTATTGATGGGACCATTCCGGAGAGTCCATGGTTGGTTGAGCTAAATCCTTCCATTCAGTATGGACAAGGCTGATCATATCAGCCTACTAGTACGTATGGGTCGATTTTTCATGGCTTATGGACCAGTTTGGACAGTCCTTGCTCCATCCAGGCAGTACGGATGGCTGACCATATCATCCTATCAGTACCTACAGGTCATTTTTCATGTACCGAAGGACCAGTCTGGACAGTCCATGGTCCGTTGAGTTAAATCCTTCCATTGAGTAAGGATAAAGCTGATCAAATCAGCCTATCAGTATGTATGGGTCGATTTTTAATGGCCTGATGGACCAGTCTGGACAGTCCTTGGTCCTTCCAGGCAGTACGAATGACTGATCGTATCAGCCTATCAAAACTTATGGGTCATTTTTCATGTACTGATGGGACAAGTCCAGACAGTCTATCATTATGTATGACTCGATTTTTCATGGCCAGATGGAACAGTCTGGATAGTCCTTGGTCCTTCCTTGAAGTATGGATGTCTGATCGTATAAGCCTATCAAAACGTATGGGTCATTTTTCATGTACTGATGGGACCATTCTGGAGAGTCCATGGTCGGTTGAGCTAAATTCTTCCATTCAGTACGGATAAAGCTAATCATATCATCCTATCAGTACGTATGGGTCCATTTTTAATGGCCAAATGGACCAGTCTGGACTGTCCTTGGTCCTTCCAGGCAGTACGGATGGCTGATAGTTTCAGCCTGTCAGTACGTATGGGTCATTTTTCATGTACTGATCGGACCAGTCCGTAGAGTCCATTGTCGGTTGAGTTAAATCCTTCCATTCACGATGGCTAAGGCTGATCAAATCAGCCTATCAGTATGTATGGGTCGATTTTTAATGGCCTGATGGACCAGTCTGGACAGTCCTTGGTCCTTCCAGGCAGTACGAATGGCTGATCGTATCAGCCTATCAAAACTTATGGGTCATTTTTCATGTACTGATGGGACCACTCTGGAGAGTCCATGGTCGGTTGAGCTAAAGCCTTCCATTCAGTACGGATAAGGCTGATCATATCAGCCTATCAGTACGTATGGGTCAATTTTTCATGGCCTGATGGACCAGTCTGGACTGTCCCTGGTCCTTCCAGGCAGTACGGATGGCTGATAGTTTCAGCCTATCAGTACGTATGGGTCATTTTTCATGTACTGATGGGACCAGTCCGGAGAATCCATTATCGGTTAAGCTAAATCCTTCCATTCAGTACAGATAAGGCTGATCATATCAGCCTACCAGTATCTATAGGTCAATTTTTGATCGCCTGATGGACCAGTCTGGACAGTCCTTGGTACTTCCAGGCAGTACGGATGCCTAATCGTATCAACCTATCAATACATATGGGTAATTTTTCATGTACTGATGGGACCAGTCCAGAGTCCATGGTCTATTGAGTTAAATCCTTCCATTCACGACGGATAAGGCTGATCAAATAAGCATATCATTATGTATGGGTCGATTATTCATAGCCTTATGGATCAGTCTAAACAGTCCTTGGTTCTTCCAGGCAAGACGGTTGGCTGATCGAATCAGCCTATCAAAACGTATGGGGCATTTTGCATGTACTGATCGGACCAGTCTGGACAGTCCGTGGTCCGTTGAGTTAAATCCTTCCATTCAGTACGGATAAGGCTCATCATATCAGCCTATCAGTACGTATGGGTCAATTTTTCATTGTCTGATGGACCAGCCTGGACAGTCCTTGGTCCTTCCAGGCAGAACGAATGGCTGATCGTATCAGCCTATCAAAACTTATGGGTCATTTTTCATGTACTGATGGGACCATTCTGGAGAGTCCATGGTCGGTTGAGCTAAAGCCTTCCATTCAGTATGGCTAAGGCTGATCAAATCAGCCTATTAGTACGTATGGGTCAATTTTTCATGGCCTGATGGACCAGTCTGGACTGTCCTTGGTCCTTCCAGGAAGTATGGATGCCTAATCGTATCAACCTATCAGTACATATGGGTCATTTTTCATGTACTGATGGGACCAGTCTGGACAGTCCATGGTCCGTTGAGTTAATTCCTTCCATACAGTATGGATAAGGCTTATCATATAAGCCTATCAATACGTATGGGTCGATTTTTCATGGCCTGATAGACCAGTCTGGACAGTCCTTGGTCCTTCCGGGCAGTACGGATGGCTGATCGTATCAACCTATGAGTACGTATGGGTCATTTTTGGTGTACTGATGGGACCATTCCGGACTGTCCATGGTCCATTTAGTTAAATCCTTCATTCAGTACGGATAAGGCTGATCATATCAACCTATTAGTATGTATGGGTCAATATTTCATATCCTGATGGACCAGTCTGGACAGTCCCTTGTCCTTCCAGGCAGTTCGTATGGCTGATCGTATCAGCCTATCAGTATGTATGGGTCATTTTTCAAGTACCGATGGGATTAATTCGGCCAGTCCATGATCCGTTGAGTTAAATCCTTCCATTCAGTACGGTTAAGGCTGATCATATCAGCCTATTCAGTTCGTATGGGTCGATTTTTCATGGCCTGATGGACCACTCTGGACAGTCCTTGGTCCATCCAGGAAGTACGGATGGCTAATCGTATTAGCCTATCAGTACGTATGGGTCATTTTTCATGTACTGATGGGACATGTCTGGACAGTCTATGGTCCGTTGAGTTAAATCTTTCCATTATGTACAGATAAGGCTGATCATATCAGCTTATCAGTACGTATTGGTAGATTTTTCATTTCCTGATGGACCAGTCTGGACAATCCTTAGTCCATCCAGGCAATACAGATGGCTGATCGTATTAGCCTATTAGTACGTATGGGTCATTTTTCATGTACTGATGGAACCAGTCTGGACAGTCCATGGTCTGTTGAGTTAAATCCTCCTATTCAGTACGGATAAGGCTGATCAAATCAGCCTATTAGTACGTATGGGTCGATCTTTCATTATCTGATGGACCAGTCTGGACAGCCCTTGGTCCTTCCAAGCAGTAGGGATGGCTGATCGTATCAGCCTATCCGCACGTATGGGTAATTTTGCATGTACTTATGGGACCAGTCTGGACAGTCCTTGGTCCTTTGTGTTAATCCTTCCATTAAGTACGGATAAGGCTGATCATATCAGCCTATCAGTACGTATGGGTCGATTTTTGATGTCATGATAGACCAGTCCGGACAGTCCTTGGTCCTTCCAGGTAATACGGATGATTGATTGTATCAACCTATCAGTATGTGTGGGTCATTTTTCATGTACGTATGGGACCAGTCTAGACAGTCCAAGGTCCGATGAGTTAAATCCTTCTATTCAATACGGATAAGGCTGATCATATCATCCTATCAGTACATATGGGTCGATTTTTGATGGCCGGATGGACCAGTTCGGACAGTCCTTGGTCCTTGCAGGCAGTACGGATGCCTGATCGTATCAGCGTATCAGTACGTGTGGGTCATTTTTTCATGTACTAATGGGACCATTCTGGAGAGTCCATGGTCGGTTGAGCTAAATCCTTCCATTCAGTATGGATAAGTCTGATCATATAAGCCTATCAGTACGTATGGATCAATTTTTCATGGCTTATGGATAAGTCTGGACAGTCCTTGGTCCTTCCAGGCATTACGGATTGTTAATCGTAACATCCTATCAATGTGTATGGGTAATTTTGCATGTACTGATGGGACCAGTCCGGACAGTCCATGGTCTGTTGAGTTAAATACTTCCATTTAATACGGATAAGGCTGATCATGTCAGCCTATCAGTACGTATGGGTCAATTTTTGATGGCCTAATGGACCAGTCCGGACAGTCCTTGGTCTTTCCAGGCAGTACGGATGCCTGATCGTATCAGCGTATCAATAAGTATGGGTCATTTTTTCATGTACTAATGGGACCATTCCGGAGAGTCAATGGTCGGTTGAGCTAAATCCTTCCATTCGGTGTGGATAAGTCTGATCATATAAGCCTATCAGTACGTATGGATCGATTTTTCATGGCTTTTGGACAAGTCCAGACANACCAGTCCGGACAGTCCTTGGTCTTTCCAGGCAGTACGGATGCCTGATCGTATCAGCGTATCAATAAGTATGGGTCATTTTTTCATGTACTAATGGGACCATTCCGGAGAGTCAATGGTCGGTTGAGCTAAATCCTTCCATTCGGTGTGGATAAGTCTGATCATATAAGCCTATCAGTACGTATGGATCGATTTTTCATGGCTTTTGGACAAGTCCAGACAGTCCTTGGTCCTTCCAGGCAGTACGGATGCCTGATCGTATCAGCGTATCAGTACGTATGGGTCATTTTTTCATGTACTAATGGGACCATTTCGGAGAGTCCATGGTCGGTTGAGCTAAATCCTTCAATTCAGTATGGATAAGTCTGATCATATATAAGACTATCAGTACGTATGGATCGATTTTTCATGGCTTATGGACAAGTCTGGACAGTCCTTGGTCCTTCCTGGCAGTACGGATTGCTGATCGTATCAGCCTAACAATGTGTATGGGTCATTTTGCATGTAGTGATGAGACCAGTCCGAACAGTCCATGGTCGGTTGAATTAAATACTTCCATTCAATACGGATAAGGCTGATCATATCAGCCTATCAGTACGTATGGGTCAATTTTTGATGGCCTGATGGACCAGTCCGGACAGTCCTTGGTCCTTTAAAGCAGTCCAGATGCCTAATCTTATCAGCCTATCAGTACGTATACTGATGGGTCATTTTTTATGTACTGATTGGACCAGTCCAGACAGTCCATGGTCTGTTGAGTTAAATCCTTCCATTCACGACGGATATGTTGATCCAATCAGCATATCATTATGTATGGGTCGCTTATTCATGGCCTGATGGACCAATCTAGACAGTCCTTGGTCCTTCAAGGCAAGACGGTTGGCTGAGCGTATCAGGCTATCAAAACGTATGAGTCATTTTTCTTGTACTGATGAGACCAGTCTGAACAGTCATGGTCCGTTGAGTTAAATATTTCCATTCAGTACAGAAAAGGCTGATCATATCAGTACGTATTTGTCGATTTTTCATGGCATGAATGACCAGTCTGGATAGTCATTGGTCCACTACAAGAAAACATTTATATCCAGACTACAATATCAATCTCTATATAGTCACTAAAAGACGTTTTAAGACTGAATAGCGACTGATCAAGATAGTCATAAATCGTAGCGTCGCAAATGGAAGTAGTCGTAATTCAGTCGTTAAGTTACGACTGATTAACGACTGCATAGCGAGTACAAGACACCGTCTCAAAACGGTCGCAATTTAGTTACTAAATTGGACGACTGAACTGCGACTGTTTTACGTCTGAGTTGCCACTAATAGTCAGTCGTTATTTGTTGTGTTGCTATGTTGTAAGCAGTCGCTATGTAGTTGCAACATTTTTTGACTGATTAGGGACTAATCACTTATGTGTAGTCATTAATCAGTTGCAAAATGTGATGTTGACTGTCATATATAATTATACAATTATACAATTTAATTTTTTTCAATTTATTTTATATGATGTTGATTGTAATAAAAAGTCTACCCTAATACAAGAAATCAAAACTTAAATATAAAACTACAAAATATTTATAAAAGATTAATTGTTTAGGTTACAAAATAAACTCATATTCTTATCAGTTAACAAAAAAAAAATACATAAGTTTTAAGACAAGAACATGATGTAGAAATTACATAACAAGAAGTCATCATGAGGAAGAATTAGCAGCCAAGAACTCATTGTACCTAGGATCAGTTGCAGCCAGAAACTTTCCCACAAAAGAGAGCTCGTTGATCTTTTTTGCTTGCTCTGCATTACAAGCAGCCTGCTCCTCTATTTTGCGGTGAGCGTCGTCAAGCTGTTTCTTCAGATCGAGGAATGCAGAAGATGAGCATTCAGTGAACTTCCGCTTCCCATTGACAAGAGTGTGTTGGAGGCTTCCAATTCCATAGTGCTGTCCTCTTTCATTTGTGAAAGTAGACTACAAAAAAAAGTATAATAGTTAGACTACAAACAAGATAAAAATAACTTAGAAAAAACTAAACCAAAAAATGAACAAAGCAATTTACCAGTAGGAATACTTCGTTATCCTCGTCTAGGGAGAGCTGTGGCACATTGGAAGCACCATCTGATCCTAGTGAGTTTTCACTCTCAAGGGCAGTCAACTTTGCTTCTTTATTCTTCTCATATGCCTCTACAACCTGCTGGGCTTTCTTATCAACAAAGGTCCCGTCTTTTGTTGTATGTGTCTTCACGAAAACTTCACCAAGAGTAACCGGTCGACCCAATTCCTCAACCTGAAA
>MU105990.1:237812-265583 GCA_012274485.2 Sinapis alba | reverse complement strand
CCATGTTTACACTCAGGTTTTGTAGTTTTCAAAACACAAAAACACCTACATCAGTAGACCATCAGAAAGTAAACATCTTTCTTTAAATATGTACATACATCAAAAAAAAAACAGGGACATTCACAACAAGTCAATTACTAAACTAGTAAACAAAGCAATATATCCATATTAATATAAACTACTAAACAAAGCAATATATCCATGTTAATATAAACAAGTAAACAAAGCAAGTAAACAAAGCAAATACATGGGTTTCTAAGCGACACATCTAAGCAAAGCCCAAGTCAATTTTCAATTTAAAAAGAAACCATCTTAGCAGATATAGTAGAAACCAGTGACATTCTTTTCAATTTAAAAAGAAAACAAAGCAAAGCTCAAGTCAATTTTCACATTAACAAGGCAATTAATATATCCTTAATATATCCATGTTAATATGTATATATATAATCTATGTTCATATGTATATATATATATATGTATATATTTTCACAAGCTAATGAGTTAATAGACAGAGCCAATTTTCACATTCACCAATTAATTTAAAAAATTATAAAACTCAAAACTGAGAACCATAAGTTACTAACCAAGTGGTTCCAGGTTCAAATGTTGGAGACAGTGTCTGTGTGTACCGCTCCCGGCCTGGCTGGGATAGAAGAGCGTTGAGAACACGTAACCGCTCATCAGAGAGACTTGGTTCAACTGGAGGAGGTTGGTTGAAATCAGGTTCATCAGGCTCTGGACCTTCTGTGCTCGAGGTATTTTGAGTGTGAGAGCTGCTATGAGAGTGTTGAGTGGCTGACGTTTCAGACGGTCTCGGTTGTGGCGGTGGAGAGGTTTGAGGAAGAGGGGCTGAAGTGGCTTGTGGTTGGGCCGGCGAGTGCTGGAAGAGCTGCCTCGGAGGTGGGTAATCACTCACAGTTGGTGGAGATTGACGGTTGGGGAGAGGAGGAGGATCTGTCATCCTAGGCACGAACTGGTACTGGGAGGGAAGGGGAGAACGTGTCTGTTTCTGCTTCTTTCTTCCTGCCATGGTATAGTATGAGAGACATCAAGGTTTCGAGAGACAGAGAGTTTCAGAGATACAGAGAGATGGAGATAGCCAGAGAGATCGAGAGAGACAGAGACAGAGAGTTGAGAGAGATCGAGAGAGACAGAGAGTTGAGAGAGATAGAGAGATCGAGAGATGATGAGAGACAGAGAGATCGAGAGAGACAGAGTGAGGCTGCGCGAGAGAGAGGGTGTGAGTTAGGGTTAGTCGTCTTTAGTTTCAGATTAAAGTCAATTAGTTTTTTTTTTTTTTTAGTTTTGGGTTTTCCCCAAATTTTGGGCTTAGTGGGTCAAAATTTTAGTTAGGCGGGGGGAATGAAATTTTCAAGTGTTTGTGTGCAATTGATTTTTTTTTGGGCCAAGTGGTTTTTTTTTTCTTATGACATTAAAATTATAACATTTAGGGTATAAAATTTCTTTTGTCAAGGGTTTGTGTCTTATCATATTTAGGGTATATTTTTTTGTCAAGGGTTTATGTCTTCTAATATTTAGGGTATAACATTTAGTTTTTTTTTCAAGGGTTTGTGTCTAATTGATTTCCATGAGTAGTAATAACATTTTTTTAGAAAAATAAATTTATATTTTAGAATATCATAACAACATACTATAAAATATAAAAGAACAAGAAATATTAATCATCATAATAACACATTATAATATAAAGTTTTAGGAATGTACTAATAACTTAACAATTTTTGGTTATAACATTTTAGTATGGTGATTCTCCATCAACACCATCATCATCATCAGAAGTGGATGACGATAGATTACATTGGAATTCGTCTTCTGGTTCTCCATCTTCTACCCCATCATCAAGATTGAACCATAACATCTTCTACATTGGAATTCGTCTTCTGCATCTTTCAACTTTAAATGGTCGACTGCTAAATCTTCAATTGTTGTCATCAAGACATCATCATCATTTTCTTGTTGCAACAATGTAGATTCTTTGTCTTCATATTCTCCTGAAATGTTTCTCCTCGGATTCACTTTTAAAACATGTAACCATGACTGCTTTGGTTTCTTTACGTACAGATACGGGATATAACAAACTTGATGTGCTTGAGATGCTGCAATATCAAATAATAAAAAGTTTAATAATACATATATATATATAATATACGGCCATTAAAGAACATGTACATATATGTATAAGTACATACCTAAAATAAATGGTTCATATTTATAGTACTTCCTCGATGAAAGGACATCCACCATGTTATTATTACTCCGCCGAGTGCCTCTACAAATCACAGGATCATACCACTTGCACTTGAAAAGTGTGATTTTCAAATTGACCACTCCCTCATACTCAATTTCAATGATATCCGTCAAGATCCCGTAGTAGTCAACTGCATCTGATGCATTTGTGTAACTCTCTCCTTTAACACATACGCCGTAGTTACAAGTCTTTCGTCCCTCGCCATGTTTCTGCGTATGAAATAAAAAACCTCTTGTGAAATAGATCGGCCAGGTTTTGGCCTTATTCACAGCTCCATTCGCAATATCTTTAACCCACACAGGAAACTCATGTGTATTGCTCCAGTAGCTAACCTGCATATATATACAATATCAATATATATATAATTATGGATACAATTATACACAACATAATATTACTCAAACATACATAATCTTTCACCCATATATGATATTCGTCTGCTCTCTTTGCAGAGAGTTCTTTGTCAGATATGTTTTGGTATTTTGTAGTTAGATCATCTTCAAACATCCTATATGCATGAGATCAAGTTCACAAATTAGTATGACAAATTATAGTGTGATACATCAATAAAACGGAAGATGGTAATTACCAAATTATACCTCTCAAATGGCTGAAAATAATCACAATTTCGCAATACATATGAATGTACGCATCGATAGTCTTTCTCGGAAAGCCATATTTCTTGCATTTCCCCACTTGGCCGACCTACATTTGTAAATATATCAGGTACTCCAGGGACATGATATACAGGGACTTCACCTTCATCGAATCTTGTTAACCTGCACAAATTAATGATCCACATTACATAGAATAAAAATCTGATTACACACTAAATAATAGTGACTATGCGGAATAATGAAAACGTTTACCTTGATTTTGTTTGTATATGGTCAGCAAAGTAGTGCTCAGAGAAGTAAGCTGTCTCCTCATTGATATATGATTCAATAATCGATCCGGCAGCAAATCTTTTGTTCTTTGCTTTTGATTTCAACTTTTTGAAATTCCTTTCAAAAATATACATCCACCTATAATTGACAAGTCCTCCTAGTTCAGCTTCGTATGGGAGGTGTATAAGAAGATGCTCCATTACGTCAAAAAATGATGGTCGAAAATCTTCTCTAAATTTCAGATAATTAAAACAATGTTTTGTTTTAAAATTTGGACACGATCTCTTTGCAAAGTTCTCGACCAAAGGTTACAGAAAATATTCCAACACCTACAAAATTAAAAAAATTGTTGATGATGAAGTTGTATAATTTCATATAATAATTATAACAAAAAATTAGTACCTGATAACGCAAGATGGATGTTTTGGTCTAGGAGTTCTGAAAAGATAAATGGAAGTAGACGCTCCATAAAAACATGGCAGTCATGACTCTTCATGCCAGAAAACTTGTTGTTCTCTATATCAACACAACTAGCTAAGTCTGAAGCATAACCATCAGGGAATTTAACTGCATGTTTAACACATGCCAGTAAACTTTTTTATGGCTTCGTCTAATGTGTAGGGAGGCAATGGAGCTTGACTATCACTATCAACATGTAAGTGTGACCGATCACAAAATTTTGCTATACCCAATCTTGACTTGATTGTGTCTTTCGATTTACCCTTCACATTCATAAGAGTATTCATGATGTTGTCAAAGAAATTCTTCTCTATATGCATCACATCAAGATTATGTCGAAGAATTAGATCCTTCCAGTATGGCAACTCCCAAAATATGCTTTCCTTATGCCAATTATGATATTTTCCATATCCAGGCTTCTTCTTTTCATGACCGTTTCCACCGCAAGTAGACGTTTTTGGTGGATTAACACCGTTTAACCTCTTAAAATAAACTTGCTTACCAGTCAAAGATTCAGGTGGAAATTCATTTAAGGCGTGTTTTCCCTTCAAGAAATCCTTTCTATTCTTTCTTAGTGGATGATCATAAGGAAGAAATCTTCTGTGACAATCAAACCAACATGTCTTCCTTCCATTAGGCAGATAGAAAGCCTTTGTATCTTCCATGCAAATTGGACATGCCAATTTACCATGGGTCGTCCATCCTGATAGCATGCCATACGCCGGAAAGTCTCTTATCGTCCACAAAAGCATGGCTTTTAGATTAAAATTTTGATTCAAGGACACATCGTATGCTTCAACTCCAGTTGACCATAATTCTTTTAACTCCGCAATCAGAGGTTTGAGGAAGATATCAAGACTACCTCGCGGATGATTTGGCCCAGAATTTAGAATTGTAAGAAACAAGTACTCTGTTTTCATGCACATACCCGGGGGCAGATTATATGGAGTCAAGATCACATGCCACAACAAATGATTATGTGACATCCCAGATGGATTGAATCCATCTGTACATATTCCAAGATAAACGTTACGCGGTTCTTCGGCAAGCTGGGGATGTATTTCTTGAAAGTTTTTCCACTCCGCCGCATCAGATGGATGACACATTTCTCCCTCTTTTGTTTGGTGCTCAGCATGCCATCTCATTGCCGCAGCAGTCTTCTTGCTCTGATACATTCTCTTCAACCTATCAGCTATAGGTAGATACCACATACGACTATATGGTACCTTGGTTCTACGTCGTTTGTCCCTAGGCTTCCATCTTTCTGCACCACAAAATTGACACTTTTCTCACGTTTCATCTTCTTTCCAAAATATCATACAATTATTGATACAAACATAAATTGTATAATATGAGAAAAGTATTATTGATTCATACAATTGCGCATCAACTTTTCTGTCTCGTAGTGTGAGTCGGTTGCCATATTTCCATCTGGTAAATAGTCATTCAACATTTGACACACCGAATCCACACACTTTTCACTCATATTATAATCTGCCTTAGTTTGCAAGACTCGAGCAGCTAAGGATAACTGCGAGTGACCTTCACGACAACCATCATACAAGGGATTCTTTGCTCCTTCTAATAAGTCGTTAAACTTCTTCGAATGGTTGCATACCGGGTCTACTACATTCTGGTAACTACCATCCTCGTGATAATGATCAGATCTCACATTATCACGGAATGCATCATTTACCATATCCCATATCTATCTTCATTAACAACATCTTCCCTACCACTTAAACGTGTCGGGTCAACATGACTCGTTCCTAATGACATATCAATTTCTTCTCCATGCTTATACCAAACATAATAGTCTGGCATAAATCCTCTACTATATATATGTTTCCAAATTTTTGGACCTGGAAGAAATTTATCGTTCTTGCAAACACTACATGGACAGAAAAATTTACCCCCATTGCTCTGCGCGATAAGCTGACTATTTGCAAATGTCATGAATTGATCCACCCCTGCTATGAACTCTTCCGAAAAATTCCCCGTGTCTTCATTGATCCTCTTGTACATCCACTCACGAAAATTGGAAAAGTTCTAATTTCCTGTCATTTTTAAGTTCAAACGGTTTTTTTTGTGTTCTTACGATTTATAAGTAGAAATGATGAGTAGAAATGGGTGGAAACAATTGTTTTTCTTATATAAAAAAATATCAGACTCATTAGTGACTAATTACCGACTGCTTGTGAAAAAGTGGGTACAACAACCATAAAACGTTGACCACGTGTGTACTGGTTTTTAGTGACTGATTTGCGACCACTTTATAATAACAATCCCGCTCAGTCGCTATATAGTCGCTAAATATAGCGACGGATTTGTGACTGACCTTCCCCGACAACGTTTTAGTCACAAATCAGTCCTACTTTAACGACTGGATACTTCAGTCGTTAAAGTAGGACTGATTTGTGACTAAAACGTTGTCGGGGAAGGTTAGTCACAAATCAGTCGCCATATTTAGCGACTACTTGGCGACTGACTTTCCCCGACAACGTTTTAGTCACAAATCAGTCCTAATTTAACGACTGATCTATGACTTATTTTTGTTGTCTCTATTTGGCTACTGATTTGTAACTGTTTTCTGCGAGTCTGAATTTCGTAATAAAACAGTTGCTAATTGGTATTTAAATTTTGGGACTACACATTCAGTCGCCACTCGAAGTCTGAAATCACATGTTTTTTTGTAGTGGTCCTTCCAGGCAGTACGGATGGGTGACCGTATCAGCCTATCAATATGTATGGGTCACTTTTAATGTACTGATGGGACCAGTCCGGACACTCCATAGTCCATTCAGTACAGATAAGGCTGATCATATCAGCCTATCAGTACGTATGGGTCGATTTTTCATGGCCCGATGGACCAATCTGGACAGTCCTTGGACCTTCCAGGCAGTACGGATGGCTGAACATATTAGCTTATCAGTATCTATGTGTCATTGTTCATGTACTGATGGAACAAGTCCGGACAGTCCATGGTCCGTTGAGTTAAATCCTTCCATTTAGTACGGAGAAGGCTGATCATATAAGCCTACCAGTACGTATGGGTTGATTTTTCTTGGCCTGATGGACCAGTGTGGACAGTCCTTAGTCCTTCCAGGCAGTACGGATGGCTGATCATATCAGCCTATCAAAATGTATGGGTCATTTTCCATGTACTGATGGGACCAGTCCGGACAGTCCATGGTCCGTTGAGTTAAATACTTTCATTCAGTACGGATAAGGCTTATCATATCAGCCTATCAGTACTTATGGGTCGACTTTTCATGGCATGATGGACCCGTCCGGACAGTGCTTGGTCCTTCCAAGCAGTACGGATGGCTGATCGTATCAGCCAATCAGTATGTATGGGTCATTTTTTCATATACTAGTGGGACCATTCCGGAGAGTCCATGGTCGGTTGAGATAAATCCTTCCATTCAGTATGGATAAGGCTGATCATATAAGCATATCAGTACGTAAGGATCGATTTTTCAAGGCTTATGGACCAATCTTCACAGTCTTAGGTCCATCCAGGCAGTACGGATGGACAATCTTATCAGCCTACCAGTATGTATGGGTCTTCTTTCATGTACTCTTGGGACCAGTCTAGACAGTCCATTGTCCGTTGAGTTAAATCCTTCCATTCAGTACGAATAAGGCTGATCATATCAGTCTATCAGTACGTATGGGTCGATTTTTCATTGTCTGATGGACAAGTCTGGACAGTCCTTGGTCCTTCCAAGCAGTACAGATGACTGATCGTATCAGCCTATCAGTACGTATGGGTCATTTTGCATGTACTGATGGGACCAGTCCGGACAGTCCATGGTCCGTTGTTTAAATCCTTCTATTCAGTACGGATAAGGCTGATCATATCAGTCTATCAGTACGTATGGGTCGGTTTTTAATGGCCTGATGGACCAGTCCGGACAGTACTTGGTCCTTCCAGGCAGTACGGATGGTTGATTGTATCAACCTATCAGTACGTGTGGGTCATTTTTCATGTACTGATGGGACCAGTCTGGACAGTCCAAGGTCCGATGAGTTAAATCCTTTCATTCAGTACGGATAAGGCTGATCATATTATTCTATCAGTACATATGGGTCGATTTTTGATGGCCTGATGGACTAGTTCAGACAGTCCTTGGTCCTTCCAGGCAGTACGGATGCCTGATCGTATCAGCCTATCAGTACGTATGGGTCATTTTTCATGTACTGATGGGACCAGTGTGGACAATCCATGTTCTGTTGAGTTAAATCTTTCAATTCAGTACAGATTAAGCTGATCATATAAGCCTATCAGTACGTATGGGTCGAGTTTTGATGGCCTGATGGACCAATCTGGACAGTCCTTGGTCCCTTCAGGCAGTACGGATGGCTGATCATATCAGCCTATAAATACGAATGGGTCATTTTTCATGTATTGATGGTAGCAGTCCAGACTGTCCATGGTCCGTTGAGTTAAATCCTTCCATTCAGTATGGATAACGCTGATCATATCATTCTATCAGTACGTATGGGTCGATTTTTCATGGCCTGATGGACCAGTCTGGACAGTCCTTGGTCCTTTCATGAAATACGAATGGCTGATCCTATCAGCCTATCAGTACATATGGGTCATTTTGCATATACTGATGGGACCAGTCCGGACAGTCCTAGGTCCGTTGAGGTAAATCCTTCTATTCAGTACGGTTAAGGCTGATCATATCATCCTATCAGTACGTGTGGGTCGATTTTTCATGGCCTGATGGACCAGTGTGGACAGTCCTTTCTCCATATAGGCAGTACGGATGGCTAATCGTATCAGCCTATTAGTATGTACAGGTCATTTTTCATGTACTGATGGGACCAGTCTGAACAGTCCTTGGTCTTTCCAGGCAGTGCAGATGGCTGACCTTATCAGCCTATCAAAACGTATGGATAATTTTTCATGTACTGATGGGACCAGTCCGGACAGTCCATGGTCCGTTGAGTTAAATCCTTCCATTCAGTATGGATAAGGCTTATCATATCAGCCTATTAGTACGTATGGGTCAATTTTTCATGGCCTGATGGACCCGTCGAAACAGTCCTTGGTCCATCCAGGCAGTACGGATGGCTGATCGTATCAGCCTATCAGTACGTATAGGTCATTTTTCATGTACTAATGGGACCATTTCCGGAGAGTCCATGGTCGGTTGAGCTAAATTCTTCCATTCAGTATGGATAAGGCTGATCATATAAGCCTATCAATACGTATGGATCAATTTTTCATGGCCTGATGGACCAGTCTGGACAGTCCTTGGTCCTTCCAAGCAGTATGGATGGCTGATCGTATCAGCCTATTAGTATGTATGGGTCATTTTGCATGTACTGATGGGACCAGTCCGGACAGTCCATGGCCCGTTGTGTGAAATCCTTCTAGTCAATACAGATAAGGATTATCATATGAGCCTATCAGTACGTATGGGTCGATTTTTGAAGGCTTAATGGACCAGTCTAGATAGTCCTTGGTCCTTCCAGGCAATACGGATGGTTGATCGTATCAGCCTATCAGTACATGTGGGTCATTTTTCATGTACTGATGGGACCAGTCTTATAAGTCCATGGTTCAATGAGTTAAATCCTTCCATCCAGTACAGAAAAGGCTGATCATATCTACCTATTAGTAGATATGGGTCGATTTTTGATGGCTTGATGGACCAGTCCAAACAGTCCTTGGTCCTTCCAGGCAGTACGGATGCCTGATCATATCAGCATATGAGTACGAATGGGTTATATTTCATGTACTGATGGGACCAATGTGGACAATCCATGGTCCGTAGAGTTAAATCCTTCCATTCAGTACGGATTAACTGATCATATAAGTGTATCAGTACGTATGGGTTATTTTGCATGTACTGATGGGACCAGTCCGGACAGTCCATGGTCCGTTGTTTTAAATCCTTCCATTCAGTACGGATAAGGCTGATCATATCAGCCTATCAGTACGTATGGGTCGATTTTTAATGGCCTGACGGATCAGTCCGGACAGTCCTTGGTCCTTCCAGGAAGTACGGATGGTTGATTGTATTAACCTATCAGTACGTGTGGGTCATTTTTCATGTACTGATGGGACCACTCTGGACAGTCCAAGGTCCGATGAGTTAAATCTTTCCATTCATGTACTGATTGACCAGTTCAGACAGTCCTTGGTCCTTCCAGGCAGTACGGATGCCTAATCGTATCAGCCTATCAGTACGTATGGGTCTTTTTCATGTACTGATGGGACCAGTGTGGACAATCCATGGTCTGTTGAGTTAAGTCCTTCAATTCAGTACAGATAAAGCTGATCATATAAGCCTATCAGTAAGTATGGGTCGATTTTTGATGGCCTGATGGACCAGTCTTGACAGTCCTTGTTCCTTTCAGGCAGTACGGATGGCTGATCATATCAGCCTATACGTACGGATGGGTCATTTTTCATGTATTGATGGTAGCAGTCCAGACTGTCCATGGTCCGTTTAGTTAAATCCTTCCATTCAGTATGGATAATGCGGATCATATCATTCTATCCGAACGTATGGGTCGATTTTTCATGGCCTGATAGACCAGTTTGGACAGTCCTTGGTCCTTTCAGGAAATACGGATGGCTGATCGTATCAGTCTATCAATACATAAGGGTCATTTTGCATATACTGATGGGACCAGTCCGGACAGTCCTAGGTCCGTTGAGGTAAATCCTTCCATTCAGTACGGTTAAGGCTGATCATATCATCCTATCAATACGTGTGGGTCGATTTTTCATGGCCTGATGGACCAGTCTGGACAGTCCTTGCTCCATCCAGGCAGTACGGATGGCTGATCGTATCAACCTATTAGTACGTACGGGTCAATTTACATGTACTGATGGGACCAGTCTGAACAGTCCTTGGTCCTTCCAGGCAGTACGGATGGCTGACCTTATCCGCCTATCAAAACGTATGGGTAATTTTTCATGTACTAATGGGACCAGTCCGGACAGTCCATGGTCCGTTGAGTTAAATCCTTCCATTCAGTACGGATAAGGATTATCATATCAGCCTATCAGTACGTATGGGTTGATTTTTCATGGCCTGATGGACCCGTCCGGAAAGTCATTGGTCCTTCCAGGCTGTACGGATGGCTGATCGTATCAGCCTATCAGTACGTATAGGTCATTTTTTAATGTACTAATAGGACCATTCTGGAGAGTCCCTGGTCGGTTGAGCTAAATTCTTCCATTCAGTATGGATAAAGCTGATCATATAAGCCTATCAATACACATGGGTCGATTTTTCATGGCTTATGGACCAGTCTGGACAATCCTTGGTCCATCCAGGCAGTACGGATGGCCGATCTTATCAGCCTATCAGTACGTATTGGTCATTTGTAATGTACTGTTGGGACCAGTCCAGACAGTACATGGTCCGTTTAGTTAAATCCTTCCATTCAGTACGGATAAGGCTGATCATATCAGCCTATCAGTATGTATGGATCAATTTTTCATGGCCTGATGGACCAGTCTGGACAGTCCTTGGTCCTTCCAAGCAGTATGGATGGCTGATCGTATCAGCCTATCAGTACGTATGGGTCATTTTGCATGTACTGATGGGACCAGTCTGAACAGTCCACGACCCGTTGTGTTAAATCCTTCCAGTCAATACAGATAAGGCTTATCGTATCAGCCTATCAGTACGTATGGATCGATTTTTGATGGCTTAATGGACCAGTCCGGACAGTCCTTGGTCCTTCCAAGCAGTTCGAATGGTTGATCGTATCAGCCTACCAGTACGTGTGGGTCCGATGAGTTAAATCCTTCCATTCAGTACAGATAAGGCTGATCATATCAGCCTATCGGTAGATATGGGTTGATTTTTTATGGCTTAATGGACCAGTCCAGACAGTCCTTGGTCCTGCCAAGCAGTACGGATGCCTGATCGTATCAGCCTATGAGTACGTATGGGTCATATTTCATGTACTGATGGGACCAATGTGGACAATCCATGGTCTGTTGAGTTAAATCCTTTCTTTCAGTACGAATAAAGCTGATTATATAAGCGTATCAGTACATATGGTTCAATTTTTCATGGCCTGATGGACCAGTCTGGACAGTCCTTGGTCCTTCCAGCCAGTACGGATGGCTGATCGTATCAGCCTATCAGTACAGACGGGTCATTTTTCATGTATTGATGGGACCAGTCCAGACAGTCCATGGTCCGTTGAGTTAAATCCTTCCATTCAGTACGGATAAGCCTGATCATATCAGCCTATTAGTACGGATGAGTCAATCTTTGATGGCCTGATGGACTAGTCTGGACAGTCCTTGGTCCTTTCAGGCAGTACGGATGGCTGATCATATCAGCCTATAAGTACGGATGGGTCATTTTTCATGTATGGATAGTAGCAGTCCAGACTGTACATGGTCCGTTGAGTTAAATCCTTCCATTCAGTATGGATAACGCTGATCATATCATTCTATCCGAACGTATGGCTTGATTTTTCATGGCCTGATGGACCAGTCTGGAGAGTCCTTGGTCCTTCCAGGCAGTACGGATGGCTGATCATATCAGCCTATCAGTACATATGGGTCATTTTGCATGTACTAATGGGACCAGTCCGGACAGCTCTAGGTCTGTTGAGGTAAATCCTTCCATTCAGTACGGTTAAGGCTGATCATATCAGCCTATCAGTACGTATGGGTCGACTTTTCATGGCCTAATGGACCAGTCTGGACAGTCTTTGCTGCATCCTGGCATTACGGATGACTGATCATGTCAGCATATAAAATGTATTGGTCATTTTTCATGTACTGATAGGACCAGTCTGGACAATCCATGGTCCGTTGAATTAAATCTTTCCATTCAGTACGGTGAAGGCTGATCATATCAGCTTATCAGCACGTATGGGTCAATTTTTCATGGCCTGATGGACCAGTCTGGACAGTCCTTGGTCCTTGGTCCTTCCAGGCAGTACGGAAGGCTGATTGTATCAACCTATCAAGACGTATTGGTCATTTTTCATGTACTGATGAGACCATTCCGGACAGTCCATGATCTGTTGAGTTAAATCCTTCCATTCAGTACGGATAAGGCTGATCATATCAGCCTATCAGTACGTATGGGTCAATTTTTCATGGCCTGATGGACCAGTCTGGACAGTCCTTGGTCCTTCCAGGCAGTACGGATGGCTGATCGTATCAGCCTATCAGTACGTATGGGTCGATTTTTCATGGCCTGATGGACCAGTCTGGACAGTCCTTGGTCATTCCAGGCAGTACGGATGGCTGATCATATAAGCCTATCAATACTTTTTGGAAATTTTTCATGTATTTATTGGACCATTTCGGACAGTCCATTATCCGTTGAGTTAAATCCTTCCATTCAGTATGGATAAGGCTGATCATATCAGCTTATCAGTACGTATGGGTCGATTTTTCATGGCCAGATGGACCAGTCTGGACAGTCCTTGGTCCTTCCAGGCAGTACGGATGGCTGATCGTATCAACCTATCAATACGTAATGGTCATTTTTCATGTACTGATGAGACCAGTCCGGACAGTCCATGATCTGTTGAGTTAAATCCTTCCATTCAGTATTGTAAAAGCTGGTCATATAAGCCTATCAGTATGTATGGGTCGAATTTTCATGACCTGATGTACCAGTCTGGACAGTCCTTGGTCCTTCCAGACAGTATGGATGGCTGATCGTATCAACCTATCAGTATGTATGGGTCATTTTTCATGTAATTAGTGGAACAGGCCGAACAGTTCATGGTCCATTGAGTTAAATCCTTCAATTCAGTACGGTGAAGGTTGATCATATCAGCCTATCAGTACGTATGGATCGTTTTTCATGACCTGATGGACCAGTCTGGACAGTCATTGGTCCTTCCAGTCAGTACAGATGGCTGATCGTATCAGCGTATCACTATGTATGGGTCATTTTTCATGTAATTATTGGAACAGGCCGGACAGTTCATGGTCGGTTGAGTTAAATCCTTCAATTCAGTACGGTGAAGGTTGATCATATCAGCCTATCAGTACATATGGGTCGATTTTTCATGGCTTGATGGACCAGTCTGGACAGTCCTTGGTCCTTCCAGGCAGTACGGACGGCTGATCGTATCAGCCTATCAGTATGTATGAGTTATTTTCATGTAGTGATGGGACCAGTCCGGACAGTTCATGGTATGTTGAGTTATTCCTTCTATTCAGTACGGATAAGGCTGATCATATCATCCTATCAGTACGTATTGGTTGATATTTCATGGCCCCCTGATTTCATGAACAGACAGCCGCGGTCCCGATCAGTACATAAACTTGGACCCTGTGCGAAAACATACACGAACACATGAAAAATTCAAATTTCATACATCAATTAACAATTTTAGGTCTCTACATACTTTGACCTTGTAACCGTTAGTCAAATTGTAACAGAGTCTTACGTGGTTTTAACGGGTGATTACGTGGATTAAGAGGGTTATTACGTGGATTATTACAGGATTACGAAAGAAAGATTAAAAGAAACGACGTCATTTTGGGCTTAATAGAACGACGTTGTTTTGTGTTTTCAGAAACAAATCCCCTTTGTTCCTCGTTGAAGTCGCAAAATAAGGTCACCAAAACCAGAAACGAGACTGAGAGAGAGGGATGAGAGAAACGAAATTGTAAGGAAGAATCACAAAATTAGATATAAAGGGGACGATTTAAGTAGCTGAAGCACGTGAAAGAGAGATCAATTGCAATGAGGTAAGTTCAATCATATTATCTGAGAAAATTTATGGGTTTCGGTTTTGATAAAATAGTCGATTATGAGTGATCTAATGGTACATAGTTCTGTAATAGGATGGTGGGTATATTTTAATTGTGGATTTGTTAGAAAAGAGAAGAAGAAATTCGAGAGCACACAATGTGTTCGATGAAATGTGTCAGTGAAAATATTATCGTGATTTGTTATGTAAATGATGTGTTGTCTAATTGTTGCAGTGATATTACGTTTATCATAAACTATGACGGGAAGTTTGAGAATTTGGAAGAAGGTCTCACCTATGTTGATGGAAAAATCCATTATCTTGAAACCGCTCCTCAGTGTCTATTTGGTGGGATAATCTCGGCAGAGCTTGTTGATATGTATGGGCAGAGAGTTTGGTACAAGCTTCCTTACGAGACCTTAGCAGATTTGAAAGTGTTGTGTGATGGTGGTATAAACTTCCAAAATATGTGTAATGCTACACAATGGGTAAACATGGTGGAAGTGTATCTTGAACACGAGGAGGTTAACAATGAGGCTGAAGAGAGTGAATCGGCTAAAGAAAGTGATGCTGATTCTGGAATAGGTAGGAATGAGGACCGAGAGAATGAATCAGATCCGCAGGATGAAGGTGTGGAAGAAATGGTTCTCGAGTTTGTTGATGAGGAAGAGAACAGTGAAGCTCTTAGAGATACGCCTCCTGGCTCGGATGATGAAGAAGATGACATCGAAAGTGGATATGAAAGATGGCGAAGAGGAAGTGGAGAGTTGAAGATTATGCACGTTTTTGAAAGTATAAAAGAGTTCAAGGAAGCTGTGTTAGAATATGCAATAATGGGAGGTTGGAATGTCAAATACACACGATGGGGAAATGATATTTGCGAGGCAAAGTGTGCTATAGTCGGTGAGGTTCCTTGTACTTGGCGGATCTACTGCTCTTACGAGAAATCAGTGCAATGCTACATGGTGAAGTCATTCCAAGAAGAGCATTCTTGCACCAAAGACGGGTACTGCAAGTTATTGACCAACCGTGTGATTGGTAATCTTCTTATAAATGAGGTTAGACATGATAATGGATTGATGCCAAGGGTCATACAAGAAATTATTCAAGAAAGATACAACTTGACAGTGACACATGATATCGCTAGAAAGGCCCGAAAGAGAGCATTGGAGATGTTAAACGAAGAGTTCAATGAACAATTTGCAAGGATTAAAGATTATAAAGAGCAAATCCTAGAGTAAGCTTCTTATTTGTATATATTTTTTTTAAAATTCAGTTGAGTTTAGTTCTACCTTATTGATTCTCTTTTTTTGGCAGATCGAACCCTGGGTCTACGGTTGATCTTGTAACAACCATTAGAGGTGATGGTTTTGAGATATTCGACAAGTTCTATGTGTGTTTAAAGCTCTGAAGACAATATGGCGAGCCTATTGTCGTCCCATTTTTGGGATTGATGGATGCTTTATGAAATCTACCTCAAAAGGACAAGTCCTTGCAGCTGTGGGCAGAGACGCAAACAATCAAATATATCCTGTCGCATGGGGAATTTTTCAAGTAGAGGACGCTGACAATTGGAAGTGGTTCATTCAAAGGATTAAGAGTGATTTAGACCTCAAAAATGGTGAAGGGTTCACACTTATCTCTGACAAACAGAAGGTAACGTTGTTCATTTTTTTGAATACAGGTTCAATCTCATTTTAATTGGACTTGTCCTTATTGACAGGGACTTATAAAGGCTGTGGATGAAGAACTTCCTCACATAGAACACCGGATGTGCGCTAGACACATATACGGAAACATAAAGAAGCTACACCCCAACAAGCCTAAGTTTAAAAAGCTGTTTTGGGCAGTGGCAAATAGCTTCAACGAGGGTGATTATAAAGCGGCACTTAAGGAGCTTAAAGCCTTCGATTCTCAGATTTATGATGACTTGATGGTGAGAGATCCTACAACTTCTACTCGTGCATTCGTCAGCACCACTTCTAGTTGCGAAGATGGACTCAACAATTTCTCGGAGGCCTACAATAGCGGTCTGAAGAAAGCACATTCTCTGCCTTTAGTGGAAATGCTTGAGACCATGAGAAGACAAGCTATGGTAAGAATTGAGGTGAGGAAGAATAAATTGGTGAATTATAAGGCTAAATACAGCAAAAAAGTTGCTAACACCATCACTGAAGAGGCTGAAAAACGCAAATGGTGTAAGAAAAGGATCCCTGGTCCGAATGGTGTTTCTGAAGTCAATGAGAATGGCACTTCCTACACTGTCAATATGGACAAGATAACATGTAGCTGCAGACGATGGGACCTCACCGGAATTCCGTGTCGTCATGCTTTAAAGGTGATTTTAGACAAAAAGTTTAATGCTGAGGATTTTGTGGCGGATTGTTACTTGACGACTTTGTGGAAGAAGCAATATAGTGATTCAATCTCTCCAGTCGAAGGAATAAATTTATGGAAGGATAATATTGGTTCTCAGATTGAACCATCACCAAGAACTACTGAGAAAGGTCGGAAGAAGAATCCACAAAAGAGGAAGAAGTCGATTCATGAGTCTCCTACTAAAGGGAAGAAAGTATCTAAACATTTAAAGGTGATTCATTGTTTTCGATGTGGTATGGCTGGGCATAACTCCCTACACTGTAAGAATGGCGGAGTTCCTAACAAGCCGAGGAAGATTTATCAGAGGAAGAAGAAACAACCATCACAAGGTGAAGCTCCGGGACCAAGTCAGCCATCACAAGGTGCAGGTCCGGGACCACGTCAGCCAACAATTTGATAACTTAAGGTTTGCTCTCCTTCTCCTAATTATATTTCACTCATCACTGGATTTGTAATAATCTTGTAACAACGATTCTTTTGGCTCTTTTTTCAGGTTCTCATGTAAATATTATCGGCTTGTTTTGGTATGGTTTTTTGAAGAACAAGGCAGCCTAGAGTTGGACGTTAGTTTTTGGTGCTTTAGGTGTGTTTTGTAGTAGGAATCGGCTAAGAAAATGTATGTTGGTTTTTGGTGGTTTAGGTGTTTCTCGGGTTCTTTATTTGTGACTTAATAATGTTAACTTATTCTAAAACTTATATATCTCTTTTGCTTAACTTCTTATGTTATAACAGAAACCAAGTTCATAACACAAACCAATAACACATACAAATTCTTAATACAAGCCGTTAATCCCTTGAAAAATCAGCAACAATCCGACAAACATAGTGTATCCGAAACTGAAAAACATCCATTCCAATCTTGCACATAACTACTTTGCAAAATAGTAATACACTATCATCATTCCAACTCCACAAACTACCATCTTCTTCAACCTCTTCAAACCTTTCTCATATCCAGCTAAAGCATCACCCAAATCTTCAATCTTTTTTTCATAGCTTCTTATTACATCTTCACATCTATGAGATTGAAGTTCCAAATACCCGATTTTTTCATCATACAACCTCTTCATATCTTCAATTTCCTCTACAACATATTCATCTGTCCATTTAAACAAATGATTCTTGTCCTACACAGAAAATCATTCACTATAGTTAAGGGAACCAAACGAAAACAGACATAAAAAAACAAAGTAATTTTTACCTCTTCATTATCATTGGGACAACCATGGAAAAGCCTTCCTGGGTTCTTGGTGGTTTTCGATGTAAAAATCACTGAGGCTTCCCCACATTTCTTACAAGAACTCGGAAACCCTCTTTCTCTTTCAACCTTGTTTCGACTCCAATTTGCGCTCATAACTGCTCAATTAAAACTCAATTGAACACTAACTATATACCCAAAACTTGATTGAAAACAATTCGATAATGTTTACCTGTACCATAAGAGGAATTAGGGTTCGATGAGTTAGACATTAGCGCTTCTCTCTCTCAGTCTCGTTTCTCTCCTCTCTGTCTCTCTCTCTCAGTCTCGTTTTTGGTTCTGGTGACCTAATGTCGCGACTTCAACGAAGAACAAACGGTTTTGTTTCTGGAAACACAAAACGACGTTGTTCTTTTAAGCCTAAAACGACGCCGTTTCTTTTAATCTTTCTTTAATAATCCTGTAATAATCCACGTAATAACCCTCTTAATCCACGTAATCACCCGTTAACACTATGTAAGACTCCGTTACAATTTGACTAACGGTAACACAGTCAAAGTATGTAAAGACCTAAAATTGTTAATTGATGTATGAAATTTGAATTTTTCATGTGTTCGTGTATGTTTTCGCACAGGGTACAAGTTTATATACTGATCGGGACCACGGCTGTCTGTTGATGAATGAATTGGACGATTTCCCGCCTGATGGACCAGTCTTGATAGTCCTTGGTCTATCCAAGCGGTACAGTTGGCTGATCGTATCAGCATATCAGAACGTATGGCTCATTTTTCATGTACTGATGGGGCCAGTCTGGACAGTCCATGGTCCATTGAATTAAATCTTTCCATTCAGTACGGTGAAGGCTGATCATATCAGCCTATCAGTACGTATGGATCGATTTTTCATGGCCAGATGGACCAGTTTGGACAGTCCTTGGTCCTTCCAGGCAGTACGGATGGTTTATCGTATCAACCTATCAATACATATTGGTCATTTTTCATGTACATGAGACCATTCCGGACAGTCCATGTAAGACCCGAACCCGGCCTTCTAGGCCGCGGTCGATGTCTCACGTCGCTCGGTCCACACACTGACGGAACCTCTCAATTTTTCAACCTTTCCTTTTATAGTTTGCCCTTAAGGCGAAGGTTTACTTAGATCTTAGCTAAAGACTATCTTAGTCATTCTCGGGCTTAGATCCTTTCAACTTATGCACAGCGGAATATTATCTACTTAACCATTTGACTAACTCCAATCTAATACTGGTCCGGTCGAATCACCTCAGCTAATGGTTAGTACACTCAACTACCAGCTAGCTCAAAGGTCGATCCTACCTAAACCAAGTCACACAAGTCCTGAGTTTCCATTCCCCTAACCATTCTACCTAGATCTAAGCAACCAGTTGCTAGATCTTACCTTTGCCACATCCACAGAGCTTGTTAGCTCATCGGTCCCAGTTGGCTTAGCTGTTAAGCTAGCTCATCCAGCTAGCTGAGCTGAATCACTTCACCTGAGGTTCCATCTCTTCCAGCTGATCAAGCTGCGAGGTAGATTCGCCCAGCTTCCCGTCCACTCGTACATATTACTTATACCTGTATAAACCCTTCCCCTTGGTACTTAGTCATTCAGCCAACCATCCCCACAGACCAAGTACCTTTGGGAAGTCTTCAGCTACAAAAACGACCTCAAGCAAACATGCTCCAAAAGTTAATTAAAATTCATGAAAACTCCTGATAATTCCCCACTAAGATATTCCCATAATCAAAATCCAATGAATCGACCCAGACCATATGGATTCTGATCATGATCAGTCCATTCAGTCAAATTTGACATCATCAAATCAATTCCGAAAAACTAATTTTAATTCATGATAATTCATGATAAATCACCACTAACTATCATCCCACATGGATGAGTTAGATCAGCAATGGTCCGCCCCTTCTCTCAGGGTCCTGGATCCTTAGTTTACACCACCATATATGGTCGTCAATGGGCGTGCCATACCTGACCTTAGCACACCACAAGAGACAGCAATATAACTAGAAAGTAATCATAAACATGTTACCTTATCAATGATGTTTGTAGACCTTGTGCCATCCCTTGTCAAGTGAGGCCTTGCTCTTCCAGAGCACACCTCCATCAAGTCTTATCACATACCTCCAGTGTTGATAAAATCCAATCAAGGGTCGCACCAAAAATCCCATCCATGAAACTCCCATGAAACCAGTTTCTGCACTGCATCCGCCTTCAGGGCTGTCTTGGCCATTGAGACTGGAGTACGGCCCTCTCCCTTCTCTCCTTACCATTTGCGTGTGTTCCCAGGACACAGAGGAAGCCTAGGACATGTTCATACATGATCAAATACCACCCAAGGGTCGTGCATCACTTCCCCCTTTGTTGCCCATGAAACTGCCTTTCTACACACATCTGCCTTCAAGGCTGTCTCAGCCATTGGAATTGAATTCCGGTCTTCTATCTTCTCTCCTGGATATTTGCGTGTGTTTTATGGATAAAGAAGGAAGCCCTGTCATGCCTGCAAACCCACGGCCTTCACTGAACAATCATCCTTACCGGATTCACCCAAACAAGCAATATCAGCCTTGTTAAGGGCTGATCTCTCTTTCCCTTTCTTCTCTTGTCTCTCTTGAGTTTTCTCTGCGTATCATATGAATAATGATTGCAATTTTCGTTCCCAGGGTCCCATATATATAGAAGAAGGCATGGGTAACTGCCCTGGCCGAATGGGTGCCATTTGGTAGGCTAAGGGGCACCTCTTGCTCCCTTTGCACCCCATCGACCATACCTGCCTCTCCTTGCACCCTTTCGCCTATAACTGTCCACCAGCAGTTCCTGGAGGAGTCTGGACCCTTTGCCAAGGTCGTGGAACGAGACTAGGGACTGTACAAGCCATTGTCTCAATGGCCTGACCACAAGACCCAACCGGCTGACCCAACCGTGACCCAACCTAGCTCAACTGCCCAAGACCCTAACACTACTCCCAGCTGAGATGAGCTGACTGCTAGCTGCCTCATCTGGGTGAGCTAGTCCACCAGATCCAGTGAGCTGACCTAACCTGAGTGAGCTACCTCCAGGCTCCACTTAGCTGGTTGAGCTTCATCCGGATCTTATCCACCTACCGGATTACTTGTCCAGCTCCCTTCAGCTTACCTCTTCCTTGTTTTGGTTAAGTCTCAGCTCCCTGAATCCCTTGACCTTACTTCAAGGCCATGACACACTTTTTTTTAGGTCACATGACCTGATTAGTGAGCCTCCTATCCCCATGGACGATCCTAAGGATCATATCCCGGATCGGGGACATGACAGTCCATGATCTGTTGAGTTAAATCCTTCCATTCAGTACGGATAAGTCTGATCATATCAGCCTATCAGTACGTATGGGTCGATTTTTCATGGCCTATTGAACCAGTCTGGACAGTCCTTGGTCCTTCCAGGCAGTACGGATGGCTGATCGTATCATCCTATCAGTACGTGTGGGTCATTTTTAATGTACTGATGAGACCAGTCCGGACAGTCCATGGACTGTTGACTTAAATCCTTCCATTCAGTATGGATAAGGCTGATCATATGAGCCTATCAGTACGTATGGGTCGATTTTTCATGGCCTGATGGACCAGTCTGGACAGTCCTTGGTCCTTCCAGGCAGTACAGATGGCTGAACATAACAGCCTATCAATACGTATTGGTCATTTTTCATTTACTGATGAGAGAAGTCCAGGCAGTCCATGATCCGTTGAGTTAAATCCTTCCATTCAGTAAGGATAAGGCTGATCATATCAGATTATTAGTACGTGTGGGTCAATTTTTCATGTCCTGATGGACCAGTCTGGACTATTCTTGGTCCTTCCAGGCAGTACGGATGGCTGATCATATCAGCCTATCAATACGTATTGGTCATTTTTCATTTACTGATGAGACAAGTCCGGGCAGTCCCTGATCCTTTGAGTTAAATATTTTCATTAAGTATGGATAAGGCTGATCATAACAGTCTATCAGTACGTATGGGTCGATTTATCATGGCCTGATGGACAAGTCTGGACAGTCATTGGTCCTTCCAGGAAGTACAGATGGCTGAACATAACAGCTTATCAATACGTATTGGTCATTTTTCATTTACTGATGAGACAAGTCCAGGCAGTCCCTGATCCGTTGAGTTAAATCCTTCCATTCAGTACAGATAAGGCTGATCATATCAGCCTATCAGTACGTATGGGTCGATTTTTCATGGCCTGATGGACCAGTCTGGACAGTCCTTGGTCCTTCCAGGCAGTACGGATGGCTGAACATAACAGTCTATCAATACATATTGGTCATTTGTCATTTACTGATGAGACAAGTCCAGGCAGTCCGTGATCCGTTGAGTTAAATCCTTCCATTCAGTACGGATAAGGCTGATCATATCAGCCTATCAGTACGTATGGTTCGATTTTTCGTGGCCTGATGGACCAGTCTGGACAGTCCTTGTTCCTTCCAGGCAGTACGGACGGCTGATCGTATCAACCTATCAATACGTATTGGTCATTTTTCATGTACTGATGAGACCAGTCCGGACAGTCCATGATCTGTTGAGTTAAATCCTTCCATTCAGTCCAGATAAAGCTGATCATATCAGACTATTTTAGTACGTATGGGTCAGTTTTTCATGGCCTGATGGACCAGTCTGGACAGTCCTTGGTCCTTCCAGGCAGTACGGATGGGTGAACATAACAGCCTATCAATACGTATTGGTCATTTTTCATTTACTGATGAGACAAGTCCAGGCAGTCTATGATCCGTTGAGTTAAATCCTTCCATTCAGTACGGATAAGGCTGATGATATCAGCCTATCAGTACGTATGGGTCGATTTTTCATGGCCTGATGGACCAGTCTGGACAAACCTTGGTCCTTCCAGGCAGTACGGATGGCTGATCATATTAGACTATCAATACATATTGGTCATTTTTCGTTTACTGATGAGACAAGTCCGAGCAGTCCCTGATCCATAGAGTTAAATCCTTCCATTCAGTATGGATAAGGCTGATCATAACAGCCTATCAATATGTATGGGTCGATTTATCATGCCCTGGTGGACAAGTCTGGACAGTCCTTTGTCCTTCCAGGCAGTTCGGATGGCTGATCGTATCAGCATATAAGTATGTATGGGTCATTTTTAATGTACTGATGAGACCAGTCCGGACAATCCAAGGTTCCTTGAGTTAAATCCTTCCATTCAGTACGGATAAGGCTGATCGTATGAGCCTATCAGTACGTATGGGTCGATTTTTCATGGCCTGATGGACCAGTCTGGACAGTCCTTGGTCCTTCCAGGCAGTACGGATGGCTGAACATAACAGCCTATCAATACGTATTGGTAATTTGTCATTTACTGATGAGACAAGTCCAGGCAGTCCGTGATCCGTTGAGTTAAATCCTTCCATTCAGTACGGATAAGTCTGATCATATCAGCCTATCAGTACGTATGGGTTGATTTTTCATGGCCTGATGGACCAGTCTGGACAGTCCTTGGTCCTTCAAGGCAGTTCGGATGGCTGATAGTATCAGAATATCAGTACTTATGGGTCATTTTTAATGTACTGATGAGACCAGTCCGGACAGTCCATGGTCCGTTGAGTTAAATCCTTCCATTCAGTATGGATAAGGCTGATCATATGAGCCTATCAGTACGTATGGGTCGATTTTTCATGGCCTGATGGACCAGTCTGGACAGTCCTTGGTCCTTCCAGGCAGTACGGATGGCTGAACATAACAGTCTATCAATACGTATTGGTCATTTGTCATTTACTGATGAGACAAGTCCAGGCAGTCCGTGATCCGTTGAGTTAAATCCTTCCATTCAGTACGGATAAGGCTGATCATATCAGCCTATCAGTACGTATGGGTCGATTTTTCGTGGCCTGATGGACCAGTATGGACAGTCCTTGTTCCTTCCAGGCAGTACGGACGGCTGATCGTATCAACCTATCAATACGTATTGGTCATTTTTCATGTACTGATGAGACCAGTCCAGACAGTCCATGATCTGTTGAGTTAAATCCTTCCATTCAGTCCAGATAAAGCTGATCATATCAGACTATTTTACTACGTATGGGTCAATTTTTCATGGCCTGGTCAATTTTTCATGGCCTGATGGACCAGTCTGGACAGTCCTTGGTCCTTCCAGGCAGTACGGATGGCTGAACATAACAGCCTATCAATACGTATTGGTCATTTTTCATTTACTGATGAGACAAGTCCAGGCAGTCTATGATCCATTGAGTTAAATCCTTCCATTCAGTACGGATAAGGCTGATCATATCAGCCTATCAGTACGTATGGGTCGATTTTTCATGGCCTGATGGACCAGTCTGGACAAACCTTGGTCCTTCCAGGCAGTACGGATGGCTGATCATATTAGACTATCAATACGTATTGGTCATTTTTTGTTTACTGATGAGACAAGTCCGAGCAGTCCCTGATCCATAGAGTTAAATCCTTCCATTTAGTATGGATAAGGCTGATCATAACAGCCTATCAATATGTATGGGTCGATTTATCATGCCCTGGTGGACAAGTCTGGACAGTCCTTTGTCCTTCCAGGCAGTTCGGATGGCTGATCGTATCAGCATATAAGTATGTATGGGTCATTTTTAATGTACTGATGAGACCAGTCCGGACAATCCAAGGTTCCTTGAGTTAAATCCTTCCATTCAGTACGGATAAGGCTGATCGTATGAGCCTATCAGTACGTATGGGTCGATTTTTCATGGCCTGATGGACCAGTCTGGACAGTCCTTGGTCCTTCCAGGCAGTACGGATGGCTGAACATAACAGCCTATCAATACGTATTGGTAATTTGTCATTTACTGATGAGACAAGTCCAGGCAGTCCGTGATCCGTTGAGTTAAATCCTTCCATTCAGTACGGATAAGTCTGATCATATCAGCCTATCAGTACGTATGAGTTGATTTTTCATGGCCTGATGGACCAGTCTGGACAGTCCTTGGTCCTTCAAGGCAGTTCGGATGGCTGATAGTATCAGAATATCAGTACTTATGGGTCATTTTTAATGTACTGATGAGACCAGTCCGGACAGTCCATGGTCCGTTGAGTTAAATCCTTCCATTCAGTATGGATAAGGCTGATCATATGAGCCTATCAGTACGTATGGGTCGATTTTTCATGGCCTGATGGACAAGTCTGGACAATCCTTGGTCCTTCCAGGCAGTACAGATGGCTGAACATAACAGCCTATCAATACCTATTGGTCATTTTTCTCTTACTGATGAGACCAGTCCAGGCAGTCCCTAATCTGTTGAGTTAAATCCTTCCATTCAGTACAGATAAGGCTGATTATATCAGCCTATCAGTACGTATGGGTCGATTTTTCTTGGCCTGATGGACCAGTCTGGACAGTCCTTGGTCCTTCCAGGCAGTAAGGATTGTTGATCGTATTAGCCTATCAATACTTATTGTTTATTTTTCATGTATTGATAGGACCAGTCCGGACAGTCCATCGTCCATTGAGTTAAATCCTTAACTTCAGTACGGATAAGGCTGATCATATCAGCCTATCAGTACGTATGGGTCGATTTTTCATGGCCTGATGGACCAGTCTGGATAGTCCTTGGTCCTTCCAGGCAGTACGGATGGCTGATCATATTAGCCTATCAATACTTATTGGTCATTTTTCATGTATTGATGGGACCAATCCAGACAGTCCATGATACGTTGAGTTAAATCCTTCCATTCAGTATGGATAAGGCTGATCATATCAGACTATCAGTACGTGTGGGACAATTTTTCATGTCCTGATGGACCAGTCTAGACAGTCCTTGGTCCTTCCAGGCAGTACGGATGGCTGATCATAGCAGCCTATCAATATATATTGGTCATTTTTCATTTACTGATGAGACAAGTCCGGGCAGGCCATGATTCGTTGAGTTAAATCCTTCCATTAAGTATGGATAAGGCTGATCATAACAGCCTATCAGTCCGTATGGGTCGATTTATCGTGGCCTGATGGACAAGTTTGGACAGTCCTTGGTCCTTTCAGGCATTTCGGATGGCTGATCGTATCAGCATATTAGTACGTATGGGTCATTTTTAATGTATTGATGAGACCAGTCCGGACAGTCCATGGCCCCTTGAGTTAAATCCTTCCATTCAGTACGGATAAGGCTGATCATATGATCCTATCAGTACGTATGGGTCTATTTTTCATGGCCTGATGGACCAGTCTGGACAGTCCTTGGTCCTTCCAGGCAGTACAGATGGCTGAACATAACAGCCTATCAATATGTATTGGTCATTTTTCATTTACTGATGAGACAAGTCCAGGCAGTCCCTGATCCGTTGAGTTATATCCTTCCATTTAGTATGGAGAAGGCTGACCATATCAGCCTATCAGTACGTATGGGTCGATTTTTCATGCCCTGATGGACCAGTCTGGACAGTCCTTGGTCCTTCCAAGCAGTAAGGATTGTTGATCGTATTAGCCTATCAATACGTATTGGTCATTTTTTATGTATTGATGGGACCAATCCAGACAGTCCATGATCTGTTGAGATAAATCCTTCAATTCAGTATGGATAAGGCTGATTATATCAGACTATCAGTACGTATGGGTCGATTTATCAAGTCCTGATGGACCAGTCTGGACAGTCCTTGGTCCTCCCAGGAAGTACGGATGGCTGAACATAACAGCTTATCAATACGTATTGGTCATTTTTCATTTACTGATTAGACAAGTCCAGGCAGTCCCTGATCCGTTGAGTTAAATCCTTCCATTCAGTACGGATAAGGCTGATCATATCAGCGTATCAGTACGTATGGGTCGATTTTTCATTGCCTGATGGACCAGTCTGGACACTTCTTGGTCCTTCCAGGCAGTACGGATGGCTGATCGTATCAACCTATCAATACGTATTGGTCATTTTTCATGTACTGATGAGACCAGTCCGGACAGTCCACGATCTGTTGAGTTAAATCCTTCCATTCAGTCCGGATAAGGCTGATCGTATGAGCCTATCAGTACATATGGGTCGATTATTCATGGCCTGATGGACCAGTCTGGACAGTCCTTGGTCCTTCCAGGCAGTACGGATGGCTGAACATAACAGCCTATCAATACGTATTGGTCATTTGTCATTTACTGATGAGACAAGTCCAGGCAGTCCGTGATCCGTTGAGTTAAATCCTTCCATTCAGTACGGATAAGGCTGATCATATAAGCCTATCAGTACGTATGGGTTGATTTTTCATGGCCTGATGGACTAGTCTAAACAGTCCTTGGTCCTTCAAGGCGGTCGGATGGCTGATACTATCAGAATATCAGTACTTATGGGTCATTTTTAAAGTACTGATGAGACCAGTCCGGACAGTCCATGGTCCGTTGAGTTAAATCCTTCCATTCAGTATGGATAAGGCTGATCACATGAGCCTATCAGTACGTATTGGTCGATTTTTCATGGCCTGATGGACAAGTCTGGACAGTCCTTGGTCCTTCCAGGCAGTACAAATGGCTGAACATAACAGCCTATCAATACGTATTGGTCATTTTTCTCTTACTGATGAGACCAGTCCAGGCAGTCCCTAATCTGTTGAGTTAAATCCTTCCATTCAGTACAGATAAGGCTGATCATATCAGCCTATCAGTACGTATGGGTCGATTTTTCTTGGCCTGATGGACCAGTCTGGACAGTCCTTGGTCCTTCCAGGCAGTAAGGATTGTTGATCGTATTAGCCTATCAATACTTATTGTTTATTTTTCATGTATTGATAGGACCAGTCCGGACAGTCCATGGTCCATTGAGTTAAATCCTTAACTTCAGTACGGATAAGGCTGATCATATCAGCCTATCAGTAC
>MU105990.1:196580-210999 GCA_012274485.2 Sinapis alba | reverse complement strand
TCATGGCCTGATGGACCAGTCTGGACAGTCCTTGGTCCTTCTAGGCAGTACGGATGGCTGATCGTATCAACCTATCAATACGTATTGGTCATTTTTCATGTACTGATGAGACAAGTCCGGACAGTCCATGATCCGTTGAGTTAAATCCTTTCATTCAGTATGGATAAGGCTGATCATGACAGCCTATCAGTTCGTATGGGTCGATTTATCATGGCCTGGTGGACAAGTCTGGACAGTCCTTGGTCCTTTCAGGCAGTTCGGATGGCTGATCGTATCAGCATATCAGTACGTATATGTCATTTTTAATGTACTGATGAGACCAGTCCGGACAGTCCATGGTCCGTTGAGTTAAATCCTTCCATTCAGTACGGATAAGGCTGATCGTATGAGCCTATCAGTACATATGGGTCGATTTTTCATGGCCTAACGGACCAGTCTGGACAGTCCTTGGTCCTTCCAGGCAGTACGGATGGCTGAACATAACAGCCTATCAATACGTATTGGTCATTTTTCATTTATTGATGAGACAAGTCCAGGCATTCCCTGATCCGTTGAGTTAAATCCTTCCATTCAGTACGGAAAAGGCTGATCATATCAGCCTATCAATACATATGGGTCGATTTTTCATGGCCTAACGGACCAGTCTGGTCAGTCCTTGGTCCTTCCAGGCAGTACGGATGGCTGATCGTATCAACCTGTCAATATGTATTGGTCATTTTTCATGTACTGTTGAGACCAGTCCGGACAGTCCATGATCTGTTGAGTTAAATCCGTCAATTCAGTACAAATAAGGCTGATCATATCAGCCTATCAGTACGTATGTGTCAATTTTTCATGGCCTGATGGACCAGTCTGGACAGTCCTTGGTTCTTCTAGGCAATATGGATGGATGACCATATCAGCCTATCAATACATATTGGTCATTTTTTATTTACTGGTGAGACAAGTCCGGGCAGTCCCTGATCCGTTGAGTTAAATCCTTCCATTCAGTATGGATAAGGCTGATCATAACAGCCTATCAATACGTATGGGTCGATTTATCATGGCCTGATGGACCAGTCTGGACAGTCCTTGGTCCTTCCAGGAAGTTCGGATGGCTGATCGTATCAGCATATCAGTACGTATGGGTAATTTTTAATGTACTGATGAGACCAGTCCGGACAGTCCATGGTCTGTTGAATTAAATCCTTCCATTCAGTACGGATAAGGCTGATCATATGAGCCTATCAGTACGTAGGGGTCGATTTTTCATGGCCTGATGGACCAGTCTGGACAGTCCTTGGTCCTTCTAGGCAGTACGGATGGCTGAACATAACAGCCTATCAATACGTATTGGTCATTTTTCATTTACTGATGAGACAAGTCCAGGCAGTCCCTGATCCGTTGAGTTAAATCCTTCCATTCAGTACGGATAAGGCTGATCATATCAGCCTATCAGTACGTATGGGTCGATTTTTCGTGGCCTGATGGACCAGTCTGGACAGTCTTTGGTCCTTCCAGGCAGTACGGATGGCTGATCTTACCAACCTATCAATACGTATTGGTCATTTTTCATGTACTGATGAGACAAGTACAGGCACTCCCTGATCCGTTGAGTTAAAGTCTTCCATTCAGTACGGATAAGGCTGACCATATCAGCATATCAGTACGTATGGGTCGATTTTTCATGGCCTGATGGACCAGTCTGGACAGTCGTTGGTCCTTCTAGGCAGTACGGATGGCTGATCGTATCAACCTATCAATACGTATTGGTCATTTTTCATGTACTGATGAGACAAGTCCGGACAGTCCATGATCCGTTGAGTTAAATCCTTTCATTCAGTATGGATAAGGCTGATCGTATGAGCCTATCAGTACATATGGGTCGATTTTTCATGGCCTAACGGACCAGTCTGGACAGTCCTTGGTCCTTCCAGGAAGTTCGGATGGCTGATCGTATCAGCATATCAGTACGTATATGTCATTTTTAATGTACTGATGAGACCAGTCCGGACAGTCCATGGTCCGTTGAGTTAAATCCTTCCATTCAGTACGGATAAGGCTGATCGTATGAGCCTATCAGTACATATGGGTCGATTTTTCATGGCCTAACGGACCAGTCTGGACAGTCCTTGGTCCTTCCAGGCAGTACGGATGGCTGAACATAACAGCCTATCAATACGTATTGGTCATTTTTCATTTATTGATGAGACAAGTCCAGGCATTCCCTGATCCGTTGAGTTAAATCCTTCCACTCAGCACGGATAAGGCTGATCATACCAGCCTATCAGTACGTATGGGTCAATTTTTCATGGCCTGATGGACCAGTCTAGATAATCCTTGGTCCTTCCAGGCAGTAAGGATGGTTGATCGTATTAGCCTATCAATACTTATTGTTTATTTTTCATGTATTGATAGGACCAGTCCGTACAGTCCATGGTCCATTGAGTTAAATCCTTCCACTCAGTACAGATAAGGCTGATCATATCAACCTATCAGTACGTATGTGTCGATTTTTCATGGCCTGATGGACCAGTCTGGAAAGTCCTTGGTCCTTCCAGGCAGTAAGGATGGCTGATCATATCAGCCTATCAATACATATTGGTCATTTTTCATTTACTGATGAGACAAGTCCGGGCAGTCCCTGATCCGTTTAGTTAAATCCTTCCATTCAGTATAGATAAGGCTGATCATAACAGCCTATCAATACGTATGGGTTGATTTATCATGGCCTGATGGACAAGTCTGGACAGTCCTTGGTACTTCCAGGCAGTTCGGATGGCTGATTGTATCAGCATATCAGTATGTATGGGTAATTTTTAATGTACTGATGAGACCAGTCCGGACAGTCCATGGTCCGTTGAGTTAAATCCTTCCATTCAGTACGGATAAGGCTGATCGTATGAGCCTATCAGTACATATGGGTCGATTTTTCATGGCCTAATGGACCAGTCTGGACAGTCCTTGGTCCTTCCAGGCAGTTCGGATGGCTGATCGTATCAGCATATCAGTACGTATGGGTCATTTTTCATGTACTAATGGGACCAGTCCGGACAGTCCATGGTCCATTGAGTTAAATCCTTCCACTCAGCATGGATAAGGCAGATCATATCAGCCTATCAGTACGTATGGGTCGAATTTTCATGGCCTGATGAACCAGTCTGGACAGTCCTTGGTCGTTCCAGGCAGTACGGATTGCTGATCTATCAACCTATCAATACGTATTGGTCAATTTTCATGTACTGTTGAGCCCAGTCCGGATAGTCCATGATCTGTTGAGTTAAAACCTTCCATTTAGTACGGAGAAGGCTGATCATACCAGCCTATCAGTACGTATGGGTCAATTTTTCATGACCTGATGGACCAGTCTAGATAGTGCTTGGCCCTTCCAGGAAGTAAGGATGGTTGATCGTATTAGCCTATCAATACTTATTGTTTATTTTTCATGTATTGATAGGACCAGTCCGGACAGTCCATGGTCCAATGAGTTAGATTCTTACATTCAGTATGGATAAGGCTGATCATATCAGCCTATCTATACATATGGGTCAATTTTTCATGGCCTGATGGACCAGTCTGGACAGTCCTTGGTCCTTCCAGGCAGTACGGATGGCTGATCGTATCAGCCTATCAGTACGTATGGGTAATTTTTCATGTACTGATGGGACCAGTCCGGACAGTTCATGGTCTGTTGAGTAAATCCTTCTATTCAGTACGGATAAGGCTGATCATATCAGCCTATCAGTACGTATGGGTTGATTTTTCATGGCCTGATGCACCAGTCTTGATAGTCCTTGGTCCATCCAAGCGGTACGGATGGCTGATCGTATCAGCATTACAAAATGTATGCCATTTTTCATGTATTGATGGGACCAGTCTGGACAGTCCATGGTCCATTGAATTAAATCTTTCCATTCAGTACGGTGAAGGCTGATCATATCAGACTATCAGTACGTATGGGTCGATTTTTCATGGCCTGATGGACCAGTATGGACAGTTCTTGGTCCTTCCAGGCAGTATGGATGGCTGATCATATCAGCCTATCAATACGTATTGGTCATTTTTCATTTACTGATGGGACCAGTCCGGACAGTCCATGATCCATTGAGTTAAATCCTTACATTCGTACGGAAATGGTGATCATATCAGCCTATCAATACGTATGGGTCGATTTTTCATGGCCTGATAGACAAGTCTGGACAGTCCTTGTTCTTCCAGGCAGTTCGGATGGCTGATCGTATCAGCATATCAGTATGTATGGGTCATTTTTCCTGTATTGATGGGACCAGTCTGGACAGTACATGGTCCATTGAATTAAATCTTTCCATTAAGTACGGTGAAGGTTCATCATATCAGCCTATCAGTACGTATGGGTCAATTTTTCATGGCCTGATGGACCAGTCTGGACAGTCCTTGGTCCTGCCAGGCAGTACGGATGGCTGATCGTATCAGCCAATCAGTACGTATGGGTTATTTTTCATGTACTGATGGGACCAGTCCGGACAGTTCATGGTCTGTTGAGTTAATCCTTCTATTCAGTACATATAAGGTTGATCATATCAGCCTATCAGTACGTATAGGTTGATTTTTCATGGCCTGATGGACCAGTCTTAGCAGTCCTTGGTTCATCCAAGCGGTACGGATGGCTGATCGTATCAACATATCAGAACGTATGGGTCATTTTTCATGTATTGATGGGACCAGTCCGGACAGTTCATGGTCTGTTGAACTAATCCTTCTATTCAGTACGGATAAGGCTGATCATATCAGCCTATCAGTATGTATGGGTTGATTTTTCATGGCCTGATGCACAAGTCTTGATATTTCTTGGTCCATCCAAGCGGTACGGATGGCTGATCGTATCAGCATATAAAAACGTATGAGTCATTTTTCATGTATTGATGGGACCAGTTGGACAGTCCATGGTCCATTGAATTAAATCTTTCCATTCAGTACGGTGAAGGCTGATCTTATCAGACTATCAGTACGTATGAGTCGATTTTTCATGGCCTGATGGACCAGTATGGACAGTCCTTGGTCCTTCCAGGCAGTACGGATGGCTGATCATATCAGTTTATCAATACGTATTGGTCATTTTTCATTTTTTGATGGGAACAGTCCGGACAGTCCATGGTCCATTGAGTTAAATCCTTACATTCGTACGGATAAGGGTGATCATATCAGCCTATCAATACGTATGGGTCGATTTTTCATAGCCTGATGGACCAGTTTGGACAGTCCTTGGTCCTTCCAGGCAGTTTGGATGGCTGATTGTATCAGCATATCAGTATGTATGGGTGATTTGTCATGTACTGATGAGATCAAACCGGACAGTCCATGGTCCATCGAGTTAAATCCGTCCATTCAGTACGGATAAGGCTGATTATATCAGCCTATCAGTACATATGGGTCGATTTTTCATGGCCTGATGGACCAGTCTGGACAGTCCTTGGTCCTTCCAGGCAGTACGGATGGCTGATCGTATCAACCTATCAATACGTATTGGTCATTTTTCATGTACTGTTGAGACCAGTCCGGACAGTCCATGATCTGTTGAGTTAAATTCTTTCATTCAGTACGGATAAGGCTGATCATATCAGCCTATCAGTACGTATGGGTTGATTTTTCATGGCCTGATGGACCAGTCTGGACAGTCCTTGGTCCTTCCAGGCAGTACGGATGGTTGATCGTATTATCCTATCAATACTTATTGTTTATTTTTCATGTATTGATGGGACCAGTCCGGACTGTCCATGGTCTATTGAGTTAAATCCTTACATTTAGTACGGATAAGGTTGATCATATCAGCCTATCAGTACATATGGGTCGATTTTTTATGGCCTGATGGACTTGTCTGGACAATCCTTGGTCCTTCCAGGCAGTACGGATGGCTGATTGTATCAACCTATCAATACGTATTGGTCATTTTTCATGTACTGATGAGACCAGTCCGGACAGTACATGATCTGTTGAGTTAAATCCTTCAATTCAGTACGGTGAAGGTTGATCATATCAGCCTATCAGTACGTATGGGTCGATTTTTCATGGCCTGATGGACAGTCTGGACAGTCCTTGGTCCTTCCATGTAGTGCGGATGGCTGATCGTATTAGCCTATCAGTACGTAGGGGTTATTTTTCATGTACTGATGGGACCAGTCTTGACAGTTCATGGTCTGTTGAGTTAATCCTTCTATTCAGTACGGATAAGGCTGATCATAACAGCCTATCAGTACGTATGGGTTGATTTTTCATGGCCTGATGGACCAGTGTTAATAGTCCTTGGTCCATCCAAGCGGTACGGATGGCTGATCGTATCAGCATATCAGGACGTATGGGTCATTTTTCATGTATTGATGGGACCAGTCCGGACAGTTCATGGTATGTTGAGTTAATCCTTATATTCAGTACGGATAAGGCTGATCATATCAGCCTATCAGTACGTGTGGGACAATTTTTCATGTCCTGATGGACCAGTCTTGATAGTCCTTGGTCCATCCAAGAGCCACGGATGGTTGATTGTATCAGCATATCGAAACGTATGAGTCATTTTTCATGTATTGATGGGACCAGTATGGACAGTCCATGGTCCGTTGAATTAAATCTTTCCATTCAGTACGGTGAAGGCTGATAATATCAGACTATCAGTACATATGGGTCGATTTTTCATGGCCTGATGGACCAGTATGGACAGTCCTTGGTCCTTCCAGGCAGTACAGATGGCTAATCATATCAGCCTATCAATACGTATTGGTCATTTTTCATTTACTAATGGGACCAGTCCGGATAGTCCATGGTCCATTGAGTTAAATCCGTCCATTCAGTACGGATAAGGCTGATCATATCAGCCTATCAGTACGTATGGGTTGATTTTTCATGGCCTGATGGACCAGTCTTGATATTCCTTGGTCCATCCAAGCGGTACGGATGGCTGATCGTATCAGCATATCAAAACGTATGAGTCATTTTTCATGTATTTATGGGACAAGTCTGGACAGTCCATGGTCCATTGAATTAAATCTTTCCATTCAGTACGGTGAAGGCTGATCATATCAGACTATCAGTACGTATGGGTCGATTTTTCATGGCCTGATGGACCAGTATTGACAGTCCTTGGTCCTTCCAGGCAATAGGGATGGCTGATCATATCAGCCTATCAATACATATTGGTCATTTTTGATTTACTAATGGGACCAGTCCAGACAGTCCATGGTCCATTGAGTTAAATCCTTACGTTCAGTACGGGTAAGGGTAATCATATCAGCCTATCAGTACGTATGGGTCGATTTTTCATGGCCTGATGGACCAGTCTGGACAGTCCTTGGTCCTTCCAGGCAGTTCGGATGGTTGATCGTATCAGCCTATCAGTATGTATGGGTCATTTTCCATGTATTTATTGGAACAGGCCGGAAAGTTCATGGTCCATTGAGTTTAATCTTTCAATTCAGTACGGTGAAGGTTGTTCATATCAGCCTATCAGTACGTATGGGTCAATTTTTCATGGCCTGATGGACCAGTCTGGACAGTCCATGGTCCATTGAGTTAAATCCTTACATTCAGTACTGATAAGGCTGATCATATCAGCCTATCAGTACGTATGGGTCGATTTTTCATGACCTGATGGACCAGTCTGGACAGTCCTTGGTCCTTCCAGGCAGTACGGATGTCTGATCGTATCAGCCTATCAGTATGTATGGGTCATTTTCCATGTATTTATTGGAACAGGCCGGAAAGTTCATGGTCCATTGAGTTTAATCTTTCAATTCAGTACGGTGAAGGTTGTTCATATCAGCCTATCAGTACGTATGGGTCAATTGTTCATGGCCTGATGGACCAGTCTGGACAGTCCTTGGTCCTTCCAGGCAGTACGGATGGCTGATCGTATCAGCCTATCAGTAAGTATGGGTTATTTTTCATGTACTGATGGGACCAGTACGGACAGTTCATGGTCTGTTGAGTTAATCCTTCTAATCAGGACTGTCAGGCTGATACGATCAGCCATCCGTACTGCCTGGAAGGACCAGGGACTGTCCAGACTGGTCCATCTGGCCATGAAAAATCGACCCATACGTACAGAGATGCTGATATTATCAGCCTTATCCATACTGAATGGAAGGATTTAACTCAACGGATCATGGACTGTCCGGACTGGTCCCATCAATGCATGAAAAATGACGAATAAGTATTGATAGGCTAATACGATCAGCCATCCGTACTGCCTGGAAGGACCAAGGACTGTCTAGACTGGTCCATCAGGCCATGAAAAATCGATCCATACGTACTGATAGGCTGATATGATGAGCCTTATCCGTACTGAATGGAAGGATTTAACTCAATGGACCATGGACTGTCCAGACTGGTCCCATCAGTACATGAAAAATGACCCATACGTACTGATATGCTGATACGATCAGCCATCCGTACTGCCTGGAAGGACCAAGGACTGTCCAGACTGGTCCATCAGGGCATGAAAAATCGACCCGTACGTACTGATAAGCTGATATGATCAGCCTTATCAATACTGAATGGAAGGATTTAACTTAATAGATCATGGACTGTCCGGACTGGTCCCATCAATACATGAAAAATAACCAATAAGTATTGATAGGCTAATACGATCAGCTTTCCGTACTTCCTGGAAGGACCAAGGACTGTATAGACTGGTCCATCAGGCCATGAAAAATCGCCCCATACGTACTGATAGGCTGATATGATCAGCCTTATCCGTACTGAATGGAAGGATTTAACTCAATGGACCATGGACTTTCCGGATTGGTCCCATCAGTACATGAAAAATGACCCATACTTACTGATAGGCTGACACGATCAGCCATCCCTACTGCCTGGAAGGACCAAGCACTGTCCAGACTGGTCTATCAAGCCATGAAAAATTGTCCCACACTTACTGATAGGCTGAGATGATCAGCCTTATTCGTACTTAATGGAAGGATTTAACTCAACGGGCAATGGACTGTCCAGACGGGTCCCATCAATACATGAAAAATGACCTATACATACTGATAGGCTGATACGATCAGCCATCCGTAGTGCCTGGAACGACCCAGGACTGTCCAAACTGGTCCATCAGGCCATGAAAAATCGTTCCATACATATTGATATGCTTATATAATAAGCCTTAACCATACTGAATGGAAGGATTTAACTCAACAGACCATGAACTATCCAGACTGGTCCAATCAGTACATGGAAAATGACCCATACGTACTGATAGGCTGACACGACTAGCCATCTGTACTGCCTGGAAGGACCAAGGACTTTCCAGATTGGTCCATCAGGCCATGAAAAATCGACCCATACATACCGATAGGCAGATATTATAAGCCTTATCCAAACTGAATGGAAGGATTTAACTCAACAGACCATTGACGGTATGGACTGGTTCCATCATTACATGAAAACGACCCATACGTACTGATATGCTGATACAATCAGCCATACGTACTGCCTGGATGGACCAAAGACTGTACAGATTGGTCCATTAGGCCATGAAAAATAAACCCATACGTAGTGATAGGCTTATACGATCAGCCTTATCCGTATTGAATAGAAGGATTAACTCAACAGACCATGAACTGTCCAAACTGGTCCAATCAGTACTTGAAAAATAACTCATACGTACTGATAGGCTGATATGATCAGCCATCCGTACTGCCTGGAAGGACTAAGGAGTGTCTAGACTGGTCCATCAGGCCATGAAAAATCGACCATATGTACTGATATGCTGATATGATCAGCCTTATCCATACTGAATGGAAGTAAATAACTCAACGGACCATGAACTGTCTAGCCTGTTCCAATAATTACTTGAAAAAGACCCATATGTACTGATAGGCTGATACGATCAGCCATCCGTACTGCCTGGAAGGACCAAGGACTGTCAAGACTGGTCCATCAGGTCATGAAAAATCTACCCATATTTACGGATAGGCTTATATAATCATCTTTATCCATACTGAATGGAAGGATTTAACTTAACGGGTCATGGACTGTATGGACTAGTCTCATCAGTACATGAAAAATGACCAATACGTATTGATAAGCTGATACGATCAGCCATCCATCTAGCCATGAAAAATTGACCCATACGTACTGATAAGCTGATATGATCAGCCTTATCCATACTGAATGGAAGGATTTAACTTAACGGATCATGGACTGTCCGGACTGGTCCAATCCATACATGAAAAAAGACCAATAAGTATTGATAGGCTAATACGATCAACCATCCGTACTATCTGGAAGGACCAAGGACTGTTCAGACTGGTCCATCAGGCCAGGAAAAATTGACCCATATGTACTGATAGGCTGATATGATCAGCCTTATCCGTACTGAATGGAAGGATTTAACTTAATGGACCATGGACTGTCTGGACTGGTCCCATCAGTACATGAAAAATGACCCATATGTACTGATAGGCTGATAAGATCAGCCATCCGTACTGCTAGGATGGACCAAGAATTGTCCAGACTGGTCCATTAGGTCATGAAAAATCAACACATACGTACTTATAGGCTTATACGACCAGCCTTATCCATACTGAATGGAAGTATTTAACTCAACGGATCATGGACTGTCCGGACTGGTCTCATCAGTACATGAAAAATGACCAATACGTATTGATAGGCTTATACGATCAGCCATCCGTACTGCCTAGAAGGACCAAGGACTGTCCAGACTGGTCCATCAGGCCATGAAAAATCAACCCATATGTACTGATAAGCTGATATGATCAGCCTTATCCATACTGAATGGAAGGATTTAACTCAACGGATCTTGGACTGTCCGGTTTGGTCCCATCAATACATGAAAATGACCAATAAGTATTGATAGGCTAACACAATCAGCCATCCATACTGCCTTGGTAGGACCAAGGACTGTCCAGACTGGTCCACCAGGCCATGAAAAATAGACCCATATGACTGATAGGCTTATATGATCATCTTTATCCATACTGAATGGAAGGATTTAACTCAATGGACCATGGACTGTCCGGACTGGTCCCATCAGTCATATCCGTACAGAATGGAAGGATTTAACTCAATGCACCATGGACTGTCCGGACTAGTCCAATTAATACATGAAAATGACCCATATATACTTATAGGATGATACAATCAGCCATTCTTACTGTTTGGAAGGACCAATTACTGTTCAGACTGGTACATCAAGCCATGAAAAATCGACCCCTACGTACTGATAGGCAGATATGATCAGCCTTATTCGTACTGAATGGAAGGATTTAACTCAACGGACCATGGACTATCCAGACTGGTCCCATCAATACATGAAAAATGACCCATACATACTTATAGGCTGATACGATCAGCCATCCGTACTGCCTGGAAGGACTAAGGACTGTCTAGACTGGTCCATCAGGCCCTGATAAATCGAGCCATATGTACTGATATGCTGATATGATCAGCCTTATCCATACTGAATGGAAGGATTTAACTCAACGGACCATGAACTGTTCGGCCTGTTCCAAAAATTACATGAAAAATGACCCATACGTACTGATAGGATGATACGATCAGCCAACCGTACTGCCTGGAAGGACCAACGACTGTCCAGACTGGTCCATCAGGTCATGAAAAATCAACCCGTATGTAATAATAGGCTTATATGACCAACCTTATCCATATTGAATGGAAGTATTTAACTTAACGAATCATGGACTGTCCGGACTGGTCTCATCAGTGCATGAAAAATGACCAATACATATTCATAGGCTGATACGATAAGCCATTCGTACTGCCTGGAAGGACCAGGGACTATCCAGACTGGTCCATCTGGCCATGAAAAATCAATCCATACGTACTGAGATGCTGATATTCTCATCCTTATCCATACTGAATGGAAGGATCTAACTAAACGGATCATGGACTGTCCGGACTGGTCCCATCAATGCATGAAAATGACGAATAAGTATTTATAGGATAATAGATCAGCCATCCGTACTGCCTGGAAGGACCAAGGACTGTCCAGACTGGTCCATCAGGCCATCAAAAATCGATCCATACGTACTGATAGGCTGATATGATGAGCCTTATCCGTACTGAATGGAAGGATTTAACTCAATGGACCATGGACTGTCGGGACTGGTCCCATCAGTACATGAAAAATAACCCATACGTACTGATATGCTGATACGATCAGCCAACCGTACTGCCTGGAAGGACCAAGGACTGTTCAGACTGGTCCATCAGGGCATGAAAAGTTGGACCATACATACTGATATGCTGAAATGGTCAGCCATATCCGTACATAATGGAAGGATTTAACTCAATGCACCATGGACTGTCCGGACAGGTCCAATTAATACATGAAAATGACCCATATGTACTGATACGCTGATACAATCAGCCATTCTTACTGCTTGGAAGGACCAATTAATGTTCAGACTGGTCCATCAGGCCATGAAAAATCGACCCCTACGTACTGATTGGCTGATATGATCAGCCTTATCCGTACTGAATGGAAGGATTTAACTCAACGGACCATGGACTATCCAGACTGGTCCCATCAATACATGAAAAATGACCTATACGTACTTATAGGCTGATGCGATCAGCCTTATCCATACTGAATGGAAGGATTTAACTCAACGGACCATGAACTGTCCGGCCTGTTCCAAAAATTACATGAAAAATGACCCATACATACTGATATGCTGATACGATCAGCCATCCGTACTGCCTGAATGGCCAAGGACTGTCAAGACTGGTCCATTAGGCCACGAAAAATCAACCCATACGTACTGATATGCTGATATGATCAGCCTAATCCGTTCTGAATGGAAGGATTAACTCAATGGACCATAGACTGTCCGGACTGGTCCCATCAGTACAAGAAAATGACCCATACGTATTGATAGGCTAATACGATCAGCCATCCCTAATGCTTGGAAGGATCAAGCACTATCCAGACTGGTCCATCAGGCCATGAAAAATCGACCCACGTGTACTGAAAGGCTGATATGATCAGCCTTATCCAAACTGAATGGAGGGACTTCACTCAATGTCCATGGACTTTCCACACTAGTACCATCTATACATGAAAAATGACTCATACTTACTGATAGGCTTATACGATCAGCCATCCGTACTACCTCGAAAGACCAAGGACTCTCTAGACTGGGTCCATTAGGCCAGGAAAAATCGACCCATACGTACTTATAGGCTGATATGTTAAGCCTTATCCAAACTGAATGGAAGGATTTAACTCAACGGACCATGGACTGGTCCCATGAATACATGAAAAAAAACATACGTACTGATAGGCTGATACCATCAGCCATCCCTACTGCCTGGAAGGACCAAGGACTTTCCAGACTGGTCCATCAGGACATGAAAAATCGACCCATACGTACTGATAGGCTGATATGATCAGGCTTATCCGTACTAAATGGTAGGATTTAACTCAACGGACCATGGGCTATCCAGGCTGGTCCCATTAGTATATGAAAAATGAGCTTTACGTACTGATATGCCGATACGATCAGCCATCCGTACTACCTTGAAGAACCAATGACTGTCCAGACTGGTCCGCCAGGCCATGAAAAATCGACCCACACGTACTGATAGGCTGATATGATCAGCCTTTTGCGTACTGAATGGAAGGATTTAACTCAACGGACCATGGACTGTCCAGACGGGTCCCATCAGTACATGAAAAATGACCCATACATACTGATATGCTGATACGATCAGCCATCCCTACTTCCTGGAAGGACGAAGGACTGTCCAGACTGGTCCATCAGGCAATGAAAAATCGACCCATACGTACTGATAGGCTGATATGACCAGCCTTATACGTACTAAATGGAAAGATTTAACTCGACGGACAATGGACTGGTCCCATTAGTACATGAAAATAACCCATACGTACTGGTAAGTTGATACCATCGCCATCCGTATTGCCTGGAAGGACCAAGGACTATCCAGACTTGTCCAACAGGCCATGAAAAATCGACCCATATGTACTGATAGGCTGATATGATAAGCCTTATCCAAACTGAATGGAGGGACTTCACTCAATGTCCATGGACTTTCCACACTAGTACCATCTATACATGAAAAATGACTCATACTTACTGATAGGCTTATACGATCAGCCATCCGTACTACCTCGAAAGACCAAGGACTGTCTAGACTGGTCCATTAGGCCAGGAAAAACCGACCCATACGTACTTATAGGCTGATATGTTAAGCCTTATCAAAACTGAATGGAAGGATTTAACTCAACGGACCATGGACTGTCCGGACTGGTCCCATCAGTACATGAAAAAAAACATACGTACTGATAGGCTGATACCATCAGCCATCCCTACTGCCTGGAAGGACCAAGGACTGTCCAGACTGGTCCATCAGGACATGAAAATCGACCCATACGTACTGATAGGCTGATATGATCAGCCTTATC
>MU105990.1:113917-127592 GCA_012274485.2 Sinapis alba | reverse complement strand
ACCCATACGTACTGATAGGCTGATACGATCAGCCATCCGTACTTCCAAGAAGGACCAAGAACTGTCCAAAATGGTCCATCAACCCATGAAAAATCAACCCATATGTACGTATAGGCTGATATGATTAGCCTTATCTGTACTAAATGGAGGGATTTAACTCAACGGACCATGGGCTGTCCAGACTGGTCCCATCAGTACATGAAAAAATGACCCATACGTACTGATAGGCTGATATGATAAGCCATCCGTACAGCCTGGATGGACCAAGCACTGTCCAGACTGTTTCACCAGGGCATGAAAAATCGACCCATACGTACTGATACATATCAGCCTTATTCGTACTAAATGGAAGGATTTAACTCAACTGACCATAGACTGTCAAGACTGGTCCCACCAGTACATGAAAAATAACCCATACGTACTAATAGGCTGATACGATCAGCCATCTGTACAGCCTGGATGGACCAGGCACTGTCCATACTGGTCCACCAGGCCATGAAAAATCAACCCACACGTACTGATACATATCGGCCTTATCCGTACTGAATGGAAGGATTTAACTCAACTGACCATGGACTGTCCAGACTGGTCCCATCAGTACATGAAAAATGACCGATATGTACTGATAGGCTGATACGATCAGCCATCCGTACAGCCTGGATGGACCAAGCATTGTCCAGACTGGTTCACCAGGGCATGAAAAATCGACCCATATGTACTGATACATATCAGCCTTATTTGTACTAAATGGAAGGATTTAACTCAACTGACCATAGACTGTCAAGACTGGTCCCATCAGTACATGAAAAATGACCCATACGTACTAATAGGCTGATACGATCAGCCATCTGTACTGCCTGGATGGACCAGGCACTGTCCATACTGGTCCACCAGGCCATGAAAAATCGACCCACATGTACTGATACATATCAGCCTTTTCCGTACTGAATGGAAGGATCTAACTCAACTAACCATGGACTGTCCAGACTGGCCCCATCAGTACATGGAAAATGACCCATACGTACTGATATGCTGATACGGTCAGCCATCCTTACTGCCTAGATAGATCAAGGACTGTCCAGACTGGTCAATTAGCCCATGAAAAATCTACGCATTTGTACTGATAGGCTGATATGATCAGCCTTAGCCAAACTGAATGGAGGGATTTAACTCAATGGACCATGGACTGTCCGGACTGGTCCCATCAGTACATGAAAAATAACCAATACGTACTGATAGGCTGATACCATCAGCCATCCGTACTGCCTGGAAGGACCAAGGACTGTCCAGACTGGTTCATTAGGCCATGAAAAATCGACCCATACGTACTGACAGGCTGATATGTTCACCCTTTTCCGTAGTAAATGGAAGAGTTTAACTCAACGGACGATGAACTTTCCAAACTTGTCCCATCAGTACATGAAAAATGACCCATACGTACTGATAGTCTGATACGATCAGCCCTCCGTACTGTCTGGCAGGACCAAGGAATGTCCAGACTGGACCATCAGGCCATGAAAAATCGACCCATACGTACTAATAGGCTGATATGATAACCCTTATCCAAACTGAACGGAAGGATTTAACGCAACGGACCATGGACAGTCCAGACTGGTCCCATTAGTACATGTTAAATGACCAATACGTACTAATAGACTAATATGATCAGCCATCCGTACTGCCTTGAAGGACCAAGGACTGTCCAGACTTTTCCACAAGGCATGAAAAATTGACCCACACGTATTGATAGGCTGATATGGTCAGCCTTATCCGTACTGAATGGAAGTATTTAACTCAAGTGACCATGGATTGTCCAGACTGTCTGGACTAATCCCATCTGTACGTGAAAAACGACCCATACGTACTGATTCGCTGATACAATCAGCCATCCATACTTCCTAGAAGGACCAAGGACTATCCAGAATGGTCCATCAGGCCAAGAAAAATCAACCCATACGTACTGATACATATCAGCCTTATCCGTACTGAATGTAAGGATTTAACTAAACTGACCATGGACTGTCCAGACTGGTCCCATCAGTACATGAAAAATGACCGATATGTACTGATAGGCTGATACGATCAGTCATCCGTACAGCCTGGATGGACGAAGCACTGTCCAGACTGGTCCACCAGGCAATGAAAAATTGACCTTTACGTACTGATAGGCTGATATGATCAGCCTTATCCGTAATGAATGGACGGTTTTAACTCAACAGACCATGAACTGTCCGGACTTGTCCCATTAGTACATGAAAAATGACCCTTACGTACTGATATGCTGATACGATCAGCCATCCGTACTGCCTGGATGGATCAAGGACTGTCCAGACTGGTCCATTAGCCCATTAAAAATATACGCATTTGTACTGATAGGATGATATGATCAGCCTTATCCAAACTGAATGGAAGGATTTAACTCAACGGATCATGGACTGTCCGGACTGGTCCCATCAGTACATGAAAAATAACCAATACGTACTGATAGGCTGATACCATCAGCCATCCGTACTTCCTGGAAGGACAAAGGACTGTCCAGACTGGTCCATTAGGCCATGAAAAATCGACCCATAGTACTGATAGGCTGATATGATCAGCCTTATCCGTAGTAAATGGAAGAATTTAACTCAACGGACCATGAACTAACTGGACTTGTCCCATCAGTACATGAATAATGACCCATACGTACTGATATGCTGATACGATCAGCCATCCGTACTGTCTGGCAGGACCAAGGACTGTCCAGACTGGACCATCGGGCCATGAAAAATCGTCCCATACGTACTGATAGAATGATATGATCAGCCTTATCCATACTGACTGGAAGGATTTAACTCAACAGACCATGGGCTGTCCAGACTGGTCCCATTAGTACATGAAAATGACTCATACGTACTGATAGGCTGATACAATCATCAATCCGTACAGCCTGGATGGACCAAGCACTGTCCAGACTGGTCCACCAGGCCATGAAAAATTGACCCACACGTACTGATACATATCAGCCTTATCCGTACTGAATGGAAGGATTTAACTCAACTAACCATGGACTGTCCAGATTGGTCCCATCAGTACATGAAAAATGACCAATATGTACTGATAGGCTGATACGATCAGCCATCCGTACTGCCTAGAAGGACTAAGGACTGTCCAGACTGGTCCATCAGGCCATGAAAAATCAACCCATAAGTACTCATAGGCTGATATTATCAGCCTTATCCGTACTAAATGGAAGGAATTAACTCAACGGACCATGGGCTGTCCAGAGTCGTCCCATCAGTACATGAAAAATGATCCTTATGTACTGATAGGCTGATACGATCAGCCATCCGTTTTGCCTGCAAGGACCAAGGACTTTCTAGACTGGTCCATCAGGCCATGAAAACTCGACCCATACGTACTGATAGGCTGATATGATCAGCCTTATCAAAACTGAATGGAAGGATTAAACTCAACGGACCATGGACTGACCGGACTGGTCCCATCAGTACATGAAAAATAACCAATACGTACTGATAGGCTGATACCGTCAGCCTTTTGTACTGCCTGGAAGGACCAAGGACTGTCCAGACTGGTCCATCAGGCTATCAAAAATCGACCCATAAGTACTCATAGGCTGATATGATCAGCCTTATCTGTACTAAATAGAAGGATTTATCTCAACGGACCACGGGGTGTCCAGAGTCGTCCCATCAGTACATGAAAAATGACCCTTACGTACTGATAAGCTGATACGATCAGCCATCCGTACTGCCTGCCAGGACCAAGGACTTTCCAGACTGGTCCATCAGGCCATGAAAAATCGACCCATACGTACTAATAGGCTGATATGACCAGCCTTATCCAAACTGAATGGAAGGATTAAACTCAACGGACCATGGACTGTCCGGACTGGTCCCATCAGTACATGAAAAATAACCAATATATACTGATAGGCTGATACCATCAGCCATCCGTACTGCCTGGAAAGACCAAGGACTGTCCAGACTGGTCCATCAGGCCATGAAAATTCGACCCTTAAGTACTCATAGGCTTATATGATCAGCCTTATCCGTAATAAATGGAAGGATTTAACCCAACAGACCATGGGCTGTCTAGAGTGGTCCCATCAGTACATAAAAAATAAACTTTACGTACTGATAGGCCGATACGATTAGCCATTCGTATTGCCTGGCAGGACCAAGGAATTTTTAGATTTTTCTATCAGGCCATGAAAAATCGACCCATACGTACTGATAGGCTGATATGACCAGCCTTATCCGTACTGAATGGAAGGATTTAACACAACGGACCATGGACAGTCTGCCCTGACCCCATCAGTACATGAAAAATGACCCATACGTACTGATATGCTGATACGATCAGCCATCCGTACTGCCTGGATGGACCAAGGACTGTCCAGACTGGTCCATTACGCCATGAAAAATCTACCCATACGTACTGATAGGCTGACATGATCAGCCTTATCCAAACTGAATGGAAGGATTAAACTCAACGAACCATGGACTGTCCGGACTGGTCCCATCAGTACATGAAAAATAACCAATACGTACTGATAGGCTGATACCATCAGTCATCCGTACTACCTGGAAGGACCAAGGACTGTCCAAACTGATCCATTAGGCCATCAAAAGTTGACCCATATGTACTGATAGGCTGATATGATCAGCTTTATCGCCTTATCAGTACTGATTGGAAGGAATTGAACTCAACTGACAATGGACTGTTCAGACTGGTCCCATTAGTACATGAAAAATGACCCATACGTACTGATAGGCTGGTACGATCAGCGAGCCATACTGACTGGAAGGACCAAGGACTGTCCAGACTGGTCCATCAGGAACCCAAAAATTGACCCACACGTACTGATATGTTGATATGATCAGCCTTATCCGTACTGAATGGAAGGATTTAACTCAACGGACCATGGACTGTCCAGACTGGTCCTATCAGTACATGAAAAATGACCCATACGTATTGATAGGCTTATACGATCAGCCATCCGTAATGCCTGGATGGACCAAGGACTGTCCAGACTGGTCCATCAGGCCATGAAAAATCGACCCAGGCGTAATGATAGGCTGATATGATCAGCCTTATCTGTACTGAATGGAAGGACTTAACTCAACGGACCATGGACTATCCAGACTGGTCCCACCTGTACATGAAAAATGACACATACATACTGATAGGCTGATACGATCAGCCATCCGTACTGCCTTGATGGACCAAGGACTAGGCCTGGGCGTTCGGGGCCCCCGTCCGATTCGGTTCTGTTAATTTGGATTTTCGGATTTTCGGTATTATGTTCATAAGCCCCATTCGGTTTTTTTCTCTTACTGAATGGGATTCGGTTCGGTTCGGTTTTTTCCGGATTCAGTTCGGATTGGATCGGATTGTAACCAATGTTTGAAATCGTCAAAAAAATATTTTTTAAATCATGAAAAAATAACAAAAAAAAAACTCAAAATATATAAATTATTCACAAAACTAATTAAAAATTAGTTAATTTATCTAAACTAACTGAAAAGTATTGAAAATAACAAATAAAATGAATTATAAAATATTTAGAATACTATAAAATATCTGAATTACCTTAATATATATAAAAATATTAGCATATTTAACTAACTTTGGATGTCCTCGGATCCTAGTTTGGATTTCGGTTCGGTTCAAGTTATAACCAAACCCCAAAGTATTAAGATCACAAGTCCCGTTCGGATATTTTTGTATAACGGTTTGGATCCGGTTTCGGTTTTTTCGGTTCGGGTTTAGGTAAGTAATTCGGGTTGGGGTAGAAATGCCCAGGCCTACCAAGGACTGTCCAGACTGGTCCACCAGGCCATGAAAAATCGACCCACACGTCCTGATAGGCTGATATGATCAGCCTTATCTGTACTGAATGGAAGGAATTTACTTAACGGACCATGGACTGTTAAGACTGGTCCTATCAGTACATGGAAAATGACTTATACGTACTGATAGGCTGATACGATCAACCATCCGTACTGCCTGCGAGGACCAAGGAATTTCCAGACTGGTCCATCTGGCCATGAAAAATCGACCCATACGTACCGATAGGCTGATATGATCAGCCTTATCCAAACTGATTGGAAGGAATTTAACTCAACTGACAATGGACTGTTCAGACTGGTCCCATTAGTACATGAAAATTGACCCATACGTACTGATAGGCTGGTACGATCAGCCAGCCGTACTGCCTAGAAGGACCAACGACTGTCCAGACTGGTCCATCAGGCACCCAAAAATTGACCCACACGTACTGATATGCTGATATGATCAGCCTTATCCGTACTGAATGGAAGGATTTAACTCAATGGACCATGGGCTGTCCAGATTGGTCCCATCAGTACATGAAAATGACCCTTACTTACTGATAGGCTGTTACGATCAGCCATCTGTAATGCCTGGCAGGACCAAGCACTTTCCAGACTAGTCCATCAGGCGATAAAAAATCGACACATACGTACTGATAGGCTGATATGATCAGCCTTATCTGTACTAAATGGAAGGATTTAACTCAACGGACCATAGACAGTCCGCATTGATCCCATCAGTACATGAAAAGTGATCCATACGTACTGATATGCTGATCCGATCATCCATTCGTACTGCCTGGATTGACCAAGGACTGTCCAGATTGGTCCATTAGGCAATGAAAAATCTACCCATACGTACTGATGGGTTGATATGATCAGCCTTAGCCAAACTGAATGGAAGGATTTAACTCAACGGACCATGGACTGTCTGGACTAGTCCCATCAGTACACAAAAAATAACCAATACATACTAATAGGCTGATACCATCAGCCAACCGTACTGCCTGGAAGGAACAAGGACTGGCCGGACTGGTCCATCAGGCCATGAAAAATCGACCAATAAGTACTCATAGGCTTATATGATCAGCCTTATCCGTACTAAATGGAAGGATTTAACTCAACGGACCATGGGATGTCCAAAGTGGTCCCATCAGTACATAAAAATGACCCTTACGTACTGATAGGCTGATACGATCAGCCATTCGTATTGCCTGGCAGGACCAAGGATTTTCCAGATTTGTCCATCAGGCCATGAAAAATCGACCCATATTTACCGATAGGCTGATATGGTCGGCCTTATCCGTACTGAATGGAAGGATTTAACTCAACGGACCATGGACAGTCCGCATTGATCCCATCAGTACATAAAAAATGACTCATACGTACTGATATGCTGATACGATCAGCCATCCGTACTGCCTGGATGGACCAAGGACTGTCTAGACTTGTCCATTAGGCCATTAAAAATCTACCCATACGTACTGATAGGCTGATATGATCAGCCTTATCCAAACTGAATGGAAGGATTAAACTCAACGGACCATGGACTGTCCGGACTGGTCCTATCAGTACATGAAAAATAACCAATATGTACTGATAGGCTGATACCATCAGCCATCCGTACTGCCTGGAAGGACCAAGGACTGTCAAGACTGATCCATTAGGCCATGAAAAATCAACCCATACGTACTGATAGGCTGATATAATCAGCCTTATCGCCTTATCAGTACTGATCTGAAGGAATTTAACTCAACTGACAATGGACAGTTCAGACTGGTCCTATTAGTATATGAAAAATGACCCATACGTACTTATAGGCTGGTACGATCAGTCAGCCGTACTTCCTGGAAGGACCAAGGACTGTCCAGACTGGTCCATCAGGCACCCAAAAATTGATCCACACGTACTGATATGCTGATATGATCAGCCTTATCCGTACTGAATGGAAGGATTTAACTCAACGGACCATGGACAGTCCGCACTGATCCCATCAGTACATGAAAAATGACCCATACATACTGATATGCTGATACGATCAGCCATCCGTACTGCCTGGATGGACCAAGGACTGTCCAGACTGGACCATTAGGCCATGAAAAATCTACCCATACGTACTGATAGGCTGATATGATCAGCCTTATCAAAACTGAATGGAAGGATTACACTCAACGGATCATGGACTGTCCGGACTGGTCCCATCAGTACAAGAAAAATAACCAATACGTACTGATAGGCTGATACCATCAGCCATCCGTACTGCCTGGAAGGACCAAGGACTGTCCAGACTGATCCATCAGGCCATGAAAAATCGACCCATACGTACTGATAGACTGATATGATCAGCCTTATCGCCTTATCAGTACTGATTGGAAGGAATTTAACTCAACTGACAATGGACTGTTCAGACTGGTCCCATTAGTACATGAAAAATGACCCATACGTACTGATAGGCTGGTACGATCAGCCAGCCATACTACCTGGAAGGACCAAGGACTGTCCAGACTGGTCTATCAGGAAGAAGCTAATCTGAAGATTCGAAGCCACCCGTCTGCCACGGGTGGTAATAGTGACCGGAAGAGGAAAAGGGACCATGCTGAGGAAGGCAAATCTTCAAGTGGTAGGTCTGCGTGTCCCAAGTGTGGTCGACACCATGGAGGTGAATTCTGGAGGGCAATGGGAGCTTGTGTCCGATGTGGCAAGATGGACCACTCAGCTCGTGACTGTCCCAGGCAGTAGCAAGGAGCTGGTGGTGACACCAGGACTTGCCACTACTGTGGTAGGAAAGGGCACCTCCGCAAGGACTGCCCTAAGTTGTCATCCGGACCTAGCAAGAGCCGAGGAGAGGCTAGCCGGCCAGATCAGAACCGTGGACAGACCTCAACACCCCATGTCTATGAGCTGTCCAGAGACGACGACAAGGCTGGACCATTCCAAGCGATCACTGGTAATTATCCGATCTTGCTCTTTTCAATTCAGTAGAATTGCATGGTACGGAGCTTAGAATGGTTAGGTACTTAGATTGGGTCATGTGTAGGGACCCTAAGTACTGGTTGTGTGGAAACACACGTACTTTTCGATACTGGAGCTACACATAGCTTTGTGAGTCTAGGGATGCTCGAAAAGGGGTTGTTCCAGATGGGAACAGGGGATTGTCCTGGGGTAGTGAACGCGGCCGGAGGGCAAGTTATGAGTTCATTAGGGGTGATTCAGGACATCCCAGTGGGGATCCAAGACAGGGTCATGCCTGTGGATCTTGTGGTAGTCCACCTAAAGAATCATGTGGTGATATTAGGTATGGACTGGCTTGGAAAGAATCGGGCCACTCTTGATTTTCACCGGGGACGCGAGCAGTTTGAGAGTGGGTGTGGATCCCTGATCAGGTTCCAACGTATACGTCCGACCTCTGGATGATTGGTGGTGTCAGCAATCCATGTTGAGAGGATGCTGAGGAAGGGTTGTGAGGCTTATTTGGCCACATTTGCCACTAAGGAGGTCTTAGGGGGCGGTGACCCGGAGGGAATACCGCTGCTTCGTGAGTTCCATGATGTGTTTAGGTCCTTACAGGGCATTCCCCCTGATAGATCAGACCCATTCATAATAGAACTGGAACCAGGGACGTCCCCGTTATCCAAAAGTCCCTACAGAATGGCTCCTGCCGAGATGGCCGAGCTTAAGAAGCAACTTGAGGAGTTGCTGGATAAGGGTTTTATAAGACCTAGTGTGTCACCGTGGGGGGCACCGGTTCTCTTTGTGAAAAATAAGGATGGTAGGTTCAGGTTATGCATTGTCTATCGAGGGCTGAATTGGGTCACTGTGAAGAACAAGTACCCATTACCTCGGATAGATGAGTTGTTGGATCAGCTCAAGGGTACAAAGTGGTTCTCTAAGATCGATTTGGCTTCAGGGTATCATCAGATCCCTATTGAACGAAGCGATATTAGGAAGACAGCATTCCGAACTAGGTACGGCCACTATGAGTTTGTAGTCATGCCTTTCGGATTAACCAATGCACCAGCAGCCTTCATGAAGATGATGAATGGTATCTTCCGAGACTTCTTGGATGAATTTGTAATCATCTTCATAGATGACATATTAGTATATTCCAAGAGAAAGGAAGACCATGAAAGGCATCTAAGGGCTGTGTTGGGACGATTGAGGGAACAACATCTATTTGCCAAGTTAAGCAAGTGTAGTTTTTGGCAAAGGAGTGTTGGTTTCCTTGGACACATTGTGTCAGATCAGGGGGTCTCAGTGGACCCTGAGAAGATAAAGGCCATACAAGGATGGACACGGCCTAAGAATGCCACAGAGGTCAGGAGTTTCCTAGGCCTTGCCGGATATTACCGGAAGTTGGTCAAAGGGTTTGCCAGTTTGGCTCAACCAATGACACAACTAACCAGTAAGGATGTAAAGTTTGTATGGTCTGGGGAGTGCGAGAAATGTTTCTCTGCCTTGAAGGACATGTTGACAGGTGCACCTATCCTAGTGCTACCAGAGGCTGACCAACCCTATGTGGTATACACGGATGCGTCCATCACTGAATTGGGGTGTGTACTGACTCAACACGGTAAGGTCATTGCCTACGCCTCTAGGCAGTTGAAGAAGCATGAGGGGAACTACCCAACCCACGACCAGGAAATGGCAGCAGTGGTGTTTGCCCTCAAGATATGGCGATCCTACTTGTATGGAGCCAAAGTTCAGATCTTAACCTACCACAAGAGTCTCAAGTATATTTTCACTCAACCTGAGTTGAATTTGAGACAAAGAAGGTGGATGGAGTTTGTGGCCGATTATGATCTAGAGATTGCTTACCATCCCGGTAAGGCAAACTTGGTGGCCGATGCCTTGAGCCGGAGGAGGGCTGAGGTCTCAGCGGAAAGGGAGGCAGAGGTGCTGGAAGGGATGGTCCGGACATTGCGTCTGAACACAGTGGCCGGCGAGGACGAGCCCTTGGGTTTGGAGGCAGTGAACCAGGCTGATCTTCTTTCCAGGATTAAGCAAGCACAAGGCTTGGATGAGAACCTTCAGAAGGTTGCTCTGAATGATAAGACGGAGTACCAGGTTGCACAAGATGGAACAATCTTGGTCCATGGGAGGATCAGTGTTCCGAATGTAAGGGGACTTAATGAGGAGATTATGGGCCAGTCTCATAAGTCTAAGTTCTCTGTGCACCCTGGACTGAACAAGATGTATAAGGACATGAAAAGGTATTACCATTGGGTCCGTATGAAGACTGATGTGGCCGAATGGGCTAAGTGTCCTACTTGCCAACTCGTTAAGGCAGAGCATGAGGTACCCAGTGGGTTACTTCAGAATCTACCTATCCCAGAATGGAAGTGGGATCATATCACCATGGATTTTGTGTCTTGTTTTCCCACGACCTGGATTCAGTATGGGTGGTGGTGGACCGTTTAACCAAGTCAGCCCATTTCATACCAATCAAGAAGACTGATGGTGTGGAGCCTTTGGTACGGGTCTACATGGATGAGATAGTACGCTTGCATGGAGTGCTAGCCAGTATTGTTTCGGATAGGGATCCTCGGTTTGCTTCTTACTTCTGGGAGTCTTTCTAAAAGGCCTTGGGGACAAGAGTGAACATGAGTACAACTTATAATCCACAAACAGATGGTCAGTCCGAAAGAACCATCCAGACATTGGAGGACATGTTAAGGGCATGTGTCTTGGATTGGGGAGATTCTTGGGAGAGACATCTGCCCTTGGTGGAGTTTGCTTACAACAACAGCTATCACACTAGCATTGGGATGTCACCCTATGAGGCTTTGTATGGGCGACCTTGCAGGACACCATTATGCTGGACCCAAGTGGGGGAGCGCAGCAGGATAGGGCCTGAAATTGTGGAGGAGACCACGGAGAAGATCAAGTTTATAAAGGACAACATGAAAGAAGCACAGGACCGCCACAAGTCCTATGCGGATAGAAGAAGGAATCATGTGGAGTTTAGGATAGGCGACATGGTCTACTTAAAGATGATTACCTTTAAGGGCCGGAAAAGAGTGTCTGGCCAATGAAAGTTGGATCCAAGATACTTGGGTCCATTCCGGATCATAGAGAGGGTTGGTGTGGTGGCTTACAAGCTGAACCTACCGGCAAGGATGGATGCATTTCATAATGTGTTCCATGTATCTCAGTTGAGGAAATTTCTTTTGGATCAAGACATAGTTATCCCTGAGATTCCATCTGATCTAGGCACGAACCTCACCTTGGAGACAAGGCCGATTCGGATTGTGGATAGGATGGAGAAAGCTATGAGAAGGAAGACTATACAGATGGTCAAAGTTGTTTGGGATTGCAATGGACAAGAACAAGTGACTTTGGGAGACCGAAGCAAGGATGAGAGCGGACTTTCGAGAATGGTATGGCCAGTTTTCCATGGCGACAAGTCTAGGGCCGGATTCGAGGACGAATCCATCTCAAGTGGGGGAGACTTTTCATGTCCCTGGATCTAGATAAGGCCTTCGGGCACAGTCATGGTACGAGGAGACGCACCAGTCAGGTCACATGACCTAAGGACAAGTGTATCATGGCTGGAACGGATGGTTAAGTGCCTCAGTAGGCTGACACTTAACCAGAATCGAAGGAAGGCAAGGGAGGAAGGGTTGGAGGAGTTCTAAGGCAGCTGGACAAGGTATGGATTTAGTTCGGCCAGCTAGATCAAGCTCGGGACAGTTCGGTGCAGCTCACACTCGACTAGGTCAGCTACAGCAGCTGGAACACTAGACTAGGTCAGCTCCGGTTGCTGGACCACTAGCTCACTTAGCTGGGGCAGCTAGCATCCAGCTCACCTCAGCTGGGTGAAGGGTTTGGGTCTTAGTCAAGGGGCTCGGGTCAGGGGCGGTTATGGTGCTGGCCTGGGTGGCCAAGGGAGGTCCGACCAGTTGGTGGTCTTGGACAAGTATGCAGGGCAGTGGACAGGACCCTGGAGCTTGCATTCGAACAGGATAAGGAAGAGAGAGGCGGTTGGGGGCAGTTAGGACGAAGGGGTGCGAATGGTGCAAGATGCACCCATTCGGCCACCAAGTCATGCCTGTTCGCCCAGGCAGTTAGGGGTCGATTCTTGCCTTTAAATACAGACCCTAGGGGTCCAGAATTGACACAATTTTCCCTAAGGAAAGCTCTGCCAAAATCGTGACAGAAAGAAAGAAAGAGAGAGAGAGATCAATCAAGGCTTGGCTGTGTGTGTTGGTGATTGATTTCCGATCAGGAGTTGGCTTGTGTGGAGTGGAGATCGATTGAGGATGGGTACTATAGGCAACGATAAGGACTTGGAGAAGGGCTTGAGCACTCCAGAGCGCACGCCCAAGGTGAGTGGTATGGACCGAACCATCCGGCCATGGCTGCGGTGTGATGCTGTGTGGGCTGTGGTTGGTTTGGTGATTCCAGACCCATTTCTTCCCATCTTCTTACTGATTTCCTTCTCCTCCTTTATATTCTTTATATGAATGGCGATTTCATCTTAATGTGACTGGACCAAGGCCTTGGCCGGTCCAGGAACATAGTCCTTGGCCTTAGGCCGGACTGGTCATGGTCGGATTTTGTATGCTCCGGTGGGATTCATTAAATTCCGACCATGGATTCCTCTAAGTGGGGATTTATCATGAATTATCATGGGTTTCATTAGGTTTTACCTAATTGATTTGTGGATGGTCAGTTATGGCCGTTCTGGCTGATTGTGGCCGAGATCAATAGGATAGAGGCCGGTTCTTTAGATTCTGATTATGGATTATTCTTAGTTAGGATTTATTAGGAATTTTCATGAATTTTAATTAGTTTTTGGGAATTTATTTGAGTAGGTCAGATTTGGGAACCAGCCATGG
>MU105990.1:89650-104560 GCA_012274485.2 Sinapis alba | reverse complement strand
ATCATATCAGCCTATCAGTACGTATGGGTCGATTTTTCATGGCCTGATGGACTGGTTTGGACAGTTTTTGGTCCTTCCAGGCAGTATGGATTGATGATAATATCAGCCTATCTGTACATATGGGTCATTTTTCATGTACTGATGGGACCAGTCTGGACAGTCTACTGTCCATAGAGTTAAATACTTCCATTCAGTTTGGATAAGGCTGATCATATAAGCCTATAAGTACGTATGGGTCGACTATTCATGGCCTGATGGACCAGTCTGGCCAGTCCATGGTCCTTCCAGGCAGTACGGATGGCTGATCGTATCAGCCTATCAGAACGTATGGGTCATTTTCATGTACCGATGGGACCAGTCCAGACAGTCCAAGGTCCGTTGAGTTAAATCCTTCCATTCAGTTTGGATAAGGCTGATCGTATCAGCTTATCACTACGTATGGGTCAATTTTTCTGGCCTGATGGACCATTCTGGACAGTCCTTGTTCCTTCCAGGCAGTACGGATGGCTGATGGTATCAGCGTATTTGTACGTATGAGTTATGTTTCATGTACTGATGGGACCAGTCCAGCCAGTCCATGGTCCGTTGAGTTAAATCCTTCCATTTCAGTTTGGATAAGGCTGATCATATCAGCTTATCATTACGCATGGGTCAATTTTTCATGGCCTGATGGACCAGTCTGGACAGTCCTTGATCCTTCCAGGCAGTACGGATGGCTGATCGTATCAGCCTATCAGTACGTATGGGTCATTTTCCACGTACAGATGGGATTAGTCCGGACAGTCCAAGATCCGTTGAATTAAATCCTTCCATTCAGTAAGGTTAAGGCTCATCATATCAGCCTATCAGTACGTATGGGTCGATTTTTCATGGCTTATTGACCACTATGGAAGGTCCAACCAGGCAGTACGGAGGGCTGATCATATCAGCCTATACGTATGGGTCATTTATCATGTACTGATGGGAACAGTCTGGAAAGTCCATGGTCTGTTGAGTTAAATCCTTCCATTCATTACGGTTAAGGCTGATCATCTAAGCCGGACCAGTCTGGACAGTCCTTGGTCCTTACAGGCAGTACGGATGGCTGATCATATCAACCTATCAGTACGTATGGATCAATTTTTCATGTACAAATGGGATTAGTCCGGACAGTCCATGGTCCATTGTGTTAAATCCTTCCATTCAGTACAGCTAAGGCTGATCATTTTAGCCTATTAGTACGTATGGGTCGATTTTTGATGGCCTGATGGACCACTCTGGACAATCCTAGGTCCATCCAGGCAGTACAGATTTTTGATCATAACAGCCTATCAATATGTATGGGTCATTTTTCATGTACTGATGGGACCAGTCCGGACAGTCCATTTTCTGTTGAGTTAGATCCTTCCATTCAGTACGGTTAAAACCAATCATATCAGCCTATTAGTACGTATGGGTCGATTTTTCTTGGCCTTATAGACGAGTTTGGACAGTCCTTGGTCCTTTAGGGCAGTACGGATGGCTGATGGTATCAGCCTATCAGTATGTATGGGTAATTTTTCGTGTACTGATGCGACCAGTCTGGACAGTCCATGGTCCGTTGAGTCAAATCTTTCAATTCAACTTGGATAAGGCTTATCATATCAGCCTATCGGTACGTATGGCTTATTTTTCATTTATAGATGGGACTAGTTTGGATAGTCCATGGTCCACTGAGTGAAGTCCTTCCATTTAGTTGGGATAAGGCTGATCATATCAGCCTTTCAGTACATATGGGTCGATTTTTCATGGCTTGTTGGACCAATCTGGACAGTCCCTGGTCCTTCCAGGCAATACAGATGGCTGATCATATCAACCTATCAGTACGTATGGGTCCTTTTTCATGTACTGATGGGACCAGTCCGGACAGTCCATGGTTTGTTGAGTTAAATCCTTCCATTCAGTACAGTTAAGGCTGATCATATCAGCCTATCAGTACGTAAGGGTCAATTTTTATGGCCTGATGGACCAGTCTTTGGTCCTTTCAGGCAGTATGGATGGCTGATCGTATCAGTCTATCAGTACGTATTGGTCATTTTTAATGTACTTATGGGACCAGTCTGGACAGTCCATGGTCTGTTGAGTTAAATCATTCCTATCAGTACGGATAAAGCTGATCATATCAGCCTATCAGTTCGTATGGGTCAATTTTTCATGGCCTGATGGACCACTCTGGACAGTCCTTGGTCCATCCAGGCAGTATGGATGGCTGATCGTATCACCCTATCAGTACGTATGGTTCATTTTTCATGTGTAGATGGGACTAGTTTGGAAAGTCCATGGTCCACTGAGTGAAGTCCTTCCATTCATTTTGGATAAGGCTGATCATATCAGCCTATCAGTATGTATGGGTCGATTTTCATGGCCTGTTGGACCAGTCTGGACAGTCCTTGGTCATTCCAGGAAATACGGATGGCTCATCATATCAAACTATCAGTACGTATGAGTCCTTTTTCATGTACTGATGGGACCAGTCCGGACAGTCCATGGTCTATTGAGTTAAATCCTTCCATTCAGTACAGTTATGGATGATCATATCAGCCTATCAGTAAGTATGGGTCAGATTTTCATAGCCAGATGGACCAGTCTGTGGTCCTTCCCAGCAGTATGGATGGCTGATCGTATCAGTCTATCAGTACGTATGGGTCATTTTTCATGTACTTATGGGACTAGTTTTGACTGTCCATGGTCCGTTGAGTTAAATCATTCCAATCAGTAAAGATAAGGATGATCATATCAGCCTATCAGTACATATGGGTCGATATTTCATGCCCTGTTTGACCAGTCAGAACAGTCATTGGTCCTTACAGGCAGTACGGATGGCTGATCATATCAATCTATCAGTACATATTGGTTATTTTTCATGTACTATGGGACCAGTCCGGACAGTCCATGGTCCGTTGAGTTAAAACCTTTCATTCATTTTGGATAAGGCTGATCATATCACCCTATCAATATGTATGGTTCAATTTTCCATGTACAGATGGTAGTTTTCCAGACAGTCCATGGTCCGTTGAGTTAAATCCTTCCATTTAGTACAGTAAAGGCTGATCATATGAGCCTATTAGTACGTATGGGTCGATTTTTGATGGCCTGATGGACCACTATGGACAGTCCTTGGTCCATCCAGGCAGTACATATGCCTGATTATATCAGCCTATCAGTACGCATGGGTCATGTTTCATGTACTGATGGGACCAGTCCGGACAGTCCATGGTCCGTTGAGTTAAATCCTTCCATTCTGTTTGGATAAGGCTGATCATATCAGACTATCAATACGTATGGGTCGATTTTTCATGGCCTGATGGACCAGTTTGGACAGTCCTTCGTCCTTCCAGGCATAACGGATGGCTGTTCATATCAGCCAATACGTATGGGTCGACTATTCATGGCCTGATGGACCAGTCTGGCCAGTCCATGGTCCTTCCAGGCAGTACGGATGGCTGATCGTATCAGCCTATCAGAACGTATGGGTCATTTTCATGTACCGATGGGACCAGTCCAGACAGTCCAAGGTCCGTTGAGTTAAATCCTTCCATTCAGTTTGGATAAGGCTGATCATATCAGCTTATCACTACGTATGGGTCAATTTTTCATGGCCTGATGGACCATTCTGGACAGTCCTTGTTCCTTCCAGGCAGTACGGATGGCTGATGGTATCAGCGTATTTGTACGTATGAGTTATGTTTCATGTACTGATGGGACCAGTCCAGACAGTCCATGGTCCGTTGAGTTAAATCCTTCCATTTCAGTTTGGATAAGGCTGATCATATCAGCTTATCATTACGCATGGGTCAATTTTTCATGGCCTGATGGACCAGTCTGGACAGTCCTTGATCCTTCCAGGCAGTACGGATGGCTGATCGTATCAGCCTATCAGTACGTATGGGTCATTTTCCACGTACAGATGGGATTAGTCCGGACAGTCCAAGATCCGTTGAATTAAATCCTTCCATTCAGTAAGGTTAAGGCTCATCATATCAGCCTATCAGTACGTATGGGTCGATTTTTCATGGCTTATTGACCACTATGGAAGGTCCAACCAGGCAGTGCGGAGGGCTGATCATATCAGCCTATACGTATGGGTCATTTATCATGTACTGATGGGAACAGTCTGGAAAGTCCATGGTCTGTTGAGTTAAATCCTTCCATTCATTACGGTTAAGGCTGATCATCTAAGCCGGACCAGTCTGGACAGTCCTTGTTCCTTACAGGCAGTACGGATGGCTGATCATATCAACCTATCAGTACGTATGGGTCAATTTTTCATGTACAAATGGGATTAGTCCGGACAGTCCATGGTCCATTGTGTTAAATCCTTCCATTCAGTACAGCTAAGGCTGATCATTTTAGCCTATTAGTACGTATGGGTCGATTTTTGATGGCCTGATGGACCACTCTGGACAATCCTAGGTCCATCCAGGCAGTACAGATTTTTGATCATAACAGCCTATCAATATGTATGGGTCATTTTTCATGTACTGATGGGACCAGTCCGGACAGTCCATTTTCTGTTGAGTTAGATCCTTCCATTCAGTACGGTGAAAACCAATCATATCAGCCTATTAGTACGTATGGGTCGATTTTTCTTGGCCTTATAGACGAGTTTGGACAGTCCTTGGTCCTTTCAGGCAGTACGGATGGCTGATGGTATCAGCCTATCAGTATGTATGGGTAATTTTTCGTGTACTGATGCGACCAGTCTGGACAGTCCATGGTCCGTTGAGTCAAATCTTTCAATTCAACTTGGATAAGGCTTATCATATCAGCCTATCGGTACGTATGGCTTATTTTTCATTTATAGATGGGACTAGTTTGGATAGTCCATGGTCCACTGAGTGAAGTCCTTCCATTTAGTTGGGATAAGGCTGATCATATCAGCCTTTCAGTACATATGGGTCGATTTTTCATGGCTTGTTGGACCAATCTTGACAGTCCCTGGTCCTTCCAGGCAATACAGATGGCTGATCATATCAACCTATCAGTACGTATTGGTCCTTTTTCATGTACTGATGGGACCAGTCCGGACAGTCCATGGTTTGTTGAGTTAAATCCTTCCATTCAGTACAGTTAAGGCTGATCATATCAGCCTATCAGTACGTAAGGGTCAATTTTTATGGCCTGATGGACCAGTCTTTGGTCCTTTCAGGCAGTATGGATGGCTGATCGTATCAGTCTATCAGTACGTATGGGTCATTTTTAATGTACTTATGGGACCAGTCTGGACAGTCCATGGTCTGTTGAGTTAAATCATTCCTATCAGTACGGATAAAGCTGATCATATCAGCCTATCAGTTCGTATGGGTCAATTTTTCATGGCCTGATGGACCACTCTGGACAGTCCTTGGTCCATCCAGGCAGTATGGATGGCTGATCGTATCACCCTATCAGTACGTATGGTTCATTTTTCATGTGTAGATGGGACTAGTTTGGAAAGTCCATGGTCCACTAAGTGAAGTCCTTCCATTCATTTTGGATAAGGCTGATCATATCAGCCTATCAGTATGTATGGGTCGATTTTCATGGCCTGTTGGACCAGTCTGGACAGTCCTTGGTCATTCCAGGAAATACGGATGGCTCATCATATCAAACTATCAGTACGTATGAGTCCTTTTTCATGTACGGATGGGACCACTCCGGACAGTCCATGGTCTATTGAGTTAAATCCTTCCATTCAGTACAGTTATGGATGATCATATCAGCCTATCAGTACGTATGGGTCAGATTTTCATAGCCAGATGGACCAGTCTGTGGTCCTTCCCAGCAGTATGGATGGCTGATCGTATCAGTCTATCAGTACGTATGGGTCATTTTTCATGTACTTATGGGACTAGTTTTGACTGTCCGTGGTCCGTTGAGTTAAATCAATCCAATCAGTAAAGATAAGGATGATCATATCAGCCTATCAGTACATATGGGTCGATATTTCATGCCCTCTTTGACCAGTCAGAACAGTCATTGGTCCTTACAGGCAGTACGGATGGCTGATCATATCAATCTATCAGTACATATTGGTTATTTTTCATGTACTATGGGACCAGTCCGGACAGTCCATGGTCCGTTGAGTTAAAACCTTTCATTCATTTTGGATAAGGCTGATCATATCACCCTATCAATATGTATGGTTCAATTTTCCATGTACAGATGGTAGTTGTCCAGACAGTCCATGGTCCGTTGAGTTAAATCCTTCCATTCAGTACAGTAAAGGCTGATCATATGAGCCTATTAGTACGTATGGGTCGATTTTTGATGGCCTGATGGACCACTATGGACAGTCCTTGGTCCATCCAGGCAGTACATATGCCTGAATATATCAGCCTATCAGTACGTATGGGTCATGTTTCATGTACTGATGGGACCAGTCCGGACAGTCCATGGTCCGTTGAGTTAAATCCTTCCATTCTGTTTGGATAAGGCTGATCATATCAGACTATCAATACGTATGGGTCGATTTTTCATGGCCTGATGGACCAGTTTGGACAGTCCTTCGTCCTTCCAGGCATAACGGATGGCTGTTCATATCAGCCAATCAGTATGTATGGATCATTTTCATGTATAGATGGGACTAGTTTTGACAATGCATGGTCCGTCGAGTGAAGTCCTTCTTCCATCCATTTTGGATAAGGGTGATAATATCAGCCTATCAGTACATATGGGTCAAATTTCATGGCCTGTTGGACCAGTCTGGACAGTCCTTGGTCCTCACAGGCAGTACGGATGGCTAGTCATATCAACCTATCAGTACGTATTGGTTATTTGTCATGTACTGATGGGACCAGTCAGGACATTACATGGTCCGTTGAGTTAAATCCTTCCATTCAGTTTGGATAAGGCTGATCATATTAGCCTATCAGTTCGTATGGGTAAATTTTCATGGCCTGATGGACCAGTCTTGACAATACTTGGTTCTTCGACGCAGTACGGCTGGCTGATCGTATCAGCCTATCAGTACGTATGGCTCATTTTGCATGTATAGATGGGACTAGTTTGGAAAGTCTATGGTCCACTGAGTGAAGTCCTTCCATTCAGTTTGGATAAGGCTGATCATATCATCCTATCAGTACATATTGGTCGATTTTTCATGACATGTTGGACCAGTCTGGACAGTCCTTGGTCCTTCCAGGCAATAGGGATGGCTGATCATATCAACCTATCAGTACGTATGGGGCCTTTTTCATGTACTGATAGGATGGCTGATCATTTTTCATGTATAGATGGGACTAGTTTGGAAAGTCCATGGTCTACTGAGTGAAGTCCTTCCATTCAGTTTGGATAACGCTGATCATATCAGCCTATCAGTACATATGGGTCGATTTTTCATGGCCTGTTGGACCAGTCTGGACAGTCCTTCGTCCTTCCAGGCAATACGGATGGCTGATCATATCAACCTATCAGTACGTATGAGTCCTTTTTCATGTACTGATGGGACCAGTCCGGACCGCCCATGGTCTGTTGAGATAAATCCTTCCATTCAGTTTGGATAAGGCTGATCATATCACCCTATCAGTACGTATGGGTAAAATTTTCATGGCCTGATGGACCAGTCTTGACAGTCCTTGGTTCTTCGAGGCAGTACGGATGGCTGATCGTATCAGCCTATCAGTACGTATGGCTCATTTTTCATGTATAAAAGGGACTAGTTTGGATAGTACATGGTCCACTGAGTGAAGTCCTTCCATTCAGTTTGAATAAGGCTGATCATATCATCCTATCAATACATATGGGTCAATTTTTCATGACCTGTTGGACCAGTCTGGACAGTCCTTTGTCCTTCCAGGCAATACGAATGGCTGATCATATCAACCTATCAGTACGTATGGGTCGTTTTTCTTGTACTGATGGGACCAGTCCAGACAGTCCATGGTCTATTGAGTTAAATCCTTCCATTCAGTACAATTAAGGTTGACCATATCAGCCTATCAGTACGTATGGGTCGATTTTTCATGGCCTGATGGACCAGTCTGGACAGCCATTGGTATGGATGGCTGATCGTATCAGCCTATCAGTCAGTATGTATGGGTCTTTTTTTATATACTGATGGAACCAATCCAAACAGTTCATGGTCTGTTGAACTGAAACCTTCCATTCAGTATGGTTAACTCTGATCATATCTGACCACTCTTGACAATCCTTTGTCCATCCTAGCAGTACGGATGGCTGATTGTATCAGCCTATCAGAATGTATGTGGCAAATTTCATATACGGGACCAGTCTGGAAACTCCATGGTCCGTTGAGTTAAATCCTCCCATTCTGTACGGATAAGGCTGATCATATCAGCCAATCAGTACGTGTGGGTTGATTTTTCATGGCCTAATGGACCAGTCTGGACAGTCCTTGGTCCTTCAAGGCAATACGGATGGCTGGTCATATCAGCCTATCAGTACGTATGGGTACTTTTTCATGTACTGATAAGACCAGTCCAGACAGTCCATGGTCTATTGAGTTAAATCCTTTCATTCAGTACAGTTAAGGCTGATCAAATCAGCATATCAGTACGTATGGGTCAATTTTTCATGGCCTGATGGACCAGTCTGGACAGTCCTTAGTCCTTCTAGGCAGTATGGATGGCTGATCATATCAGCCTATCAGTCAGTATGTATGAGTCATTTTTCATGTACTTATGGAACCAATCCGGACAGTCCATGGTCTGTTGAACTGAATCCTTTCATTCAGTACGGTTAACTCTGATCATATCTGACCACTCTGAACAATCCTTTGTCCATCCTAGCAGTACGGATGGCTGATCGTATCAGCCTATCAGTACGTATGGGTCATTTTTCATATACGTGACCAGTTTGGACAGTCCATGGTCCGTTGAGTTAAATCCTTCCATTCAGTACAGATAAGGCTAATCGTATCAGCCTATCGGTACATATGGCTTATTTTTCATGTACTGATGGGACCAGTCGGGACAGTCCATGGCCCGTTGAGTTAAATCCTTCCATTCAGTTTGGATAATGCTGATCATATCAGCCTATCAGCACATATGGGTGGATTTTTCGTGGCCTGATGGACCAGTCTAGACAGTCTTTGGTCCTTCCATGCAGTAAGGATGGCTGATGGTATCAGCCTATCAGTACGTATGGGTCAGTTTTCATGTACTGATGGGACCAGTCTGGACAGTCCATGGTCTGTTGAGTTAAATCTTTTCATTCTGTATGGATAAGGCTGATTATATCAGCCTATCAGTACGTGTAGGTTGATTTTTCATGGCATGATGGACCAGTCTGGACAGTCCTTTGTCCTTCCAAGCAGTACGGATGGTTGATCATATCACCCTATCAGTACATATGGGTTATTTTCATGTACTTATGGGACCAGTCCGGACAGTCCATGGTCCATTGAGTTAAATCCTTCCATTCTGTACAGATAAGGCTGATCATATCAGCCTATCAAGACATATGAATCAATTTTTCATGGCATGATAGACAAGTCTAGAAAGTCCTTGGTCCTTCCAAGCAGTACGGATGGCTGATAGTATCAGCCTATCAGTACGTATGGGTCATTTTTCATGTACATATGGGAGTAGTCCGGACAGTCCAATGTCCGTTGAGTTTAATCCTTCCATTCAGTACGGTTAAGGCTGATCATATCAGCCTATCAGTGTGTATGGGTCGATTTTTCATGGCCTGATGGACTAGTTTGGATAGTCCTTGGTCCTTCCAGGCAGTATGGATTGCTGATGGTATCAACCTATCAGTACGTATGGGTCATTTTTCATGTACTGATGGGACCAGTCTGGACAGTCTATAGTCCTTAGAGTGAAGTCCTTCCATTCAGTTTGGATAAGGCTGATCATATAAGCCTATCAATACGTATGGGTCAATTTTTCATGGCCTGATGGACCACTTTGGACAGTCCTTGGTCCATCTAGGCAGTACGAATGGTTGATCGTATCAGCCTATCAGTACGTATGACTCATTTTTCATGTATAGATGGGACTAGTTTGGAAAGTCCATGGTCTACTGAGTGAAGTCCTTCCATTCAGTTTGGGTAAGGCTGATCATATCAGCCTATCAGTACATATGGGTCGATTTTTCATGGCCTGTTGGACCAGTCTGGACAGTCGTTGGTCCTTCCAGGCAATACAGATGGTTGATCATATCAACCTATTAGTACGTATGAGTCCTTTTTCATGTACTGATGGGACCAGTCCGGACAGTCCATGATCTGTTGAGTTAAATCCTTCCATTCAGTTTGGATAAGGCTGATCATATCACCCTATCAGAACGTATGTGTAAAATTTTCATGGCCTGATGGACCAGTCTTGACAGTCCTTGGTTCTTCGAGGCAGTACGGATGGCTGATCGTATAAGCCTATCAGTACGTATGGCTCATTTTTCATGTATAGAAGGGACTAGTTTGGATAGTCCATGGTCCACTGAGTGAAGTCCTTCCATTCAGTTTGGATAAGGCTTATCATATCATCCTATCGATACATATGGGTCGATTTTTCATGACATGTTGGACCAAACTGGACAGTCCTTTGTCCTTCCCGGCAATACGGATGGCTGATCATATCAACCTATCAGTACGTATGGGTCCTTTTTATTGTACTGATGGGACCAGTCCAGACAGTCCATGGTCTAGTGAGTTAAATCCTTCCATTCAGTACAATTAAGCCTCATCATATCAGCCTATCAGTACGGATGGGTCAATTTTTCATGGCCTGATGGAACCAATCCAGACAGTTCATGGTCTGTTGAAATGAATCCTTCCACTCAGTACGGTTAACTCTGATCATATCTAACCACTCTGGACAATCCTTTCTCCATCCTAGCAGTACGGATGGCTGATTGAATCAGCCTATCAGTACGTATGGGTCATTTTTCATATACGGGACCAGTCTGGACAGTCCATGGTCCGTTGAGTTAAATCGTTCCATTATGTACGGATAAGGCTGATCATATCAGCCAATCAATACGTGTGGGTTGATTTTTCATGGCCTAATGGACCAGTCTGGACAGTCCTTGGTCCATCCAGGCAGTACGGATGGCTAATCGTATCAGCCTATCAGTACGTATGGGTTATTTTTCATGTACTGATGGGACCAGTCTGGACAGTCCATGGCCCGTTGAGTTAAATCCTTACATAGTGATTCATCCTGGTTTGATTAGAAGCTTGAAGAACTTGCCATATGTCTAAACATGCTAAACATGGACATCCTGATTACAAAGTGGAATAACTTCTTCAGCATAACTCCGATGAGATTTATTCAACTTCATGGAAGACTTCCTACTGATTAATGGTTCTAAATCAAGCTTCTTACATAATGATTCATCCTGGTTTGATTAGAAGCTTCAAGAACTTGCCATATGTCCAAACAGACTAAACATGGAAATCTTGATTACAAAATGGAATATGTTCTTCAACATAAATCCTATGAAATATATTCAACTTCATGGAGACTCCCCACTGATTAACGGTTCCAAATCGAGCTTCTTACATAGTGATTCATCCTGGTTTGATAAGAAGCTTGAAGAACTTGCCATATGTCCAAACAAGCTAAACATGGATATCCTAATTACAAAGTGGAATAATTTCTTCAACATAAGTCCTATGAGATTTATTCAACATCATGAAAGACGCCCCACTGATTAATGGTTACAAATCAAGCTTCTTACATTGTGATTCATCCTGGTTTGATTAGAAGTTTGAAGAACTTGCCATATGTCCAAACAGACTAAACATGGATATCCTGATTAGAAAGTGGAATAACTTCTTCAACATAACTCCTATGAGATTTATTCAACTTCATAAAAGACTCCCCACTGATTAATGGTTCCAAATTAAGCTTCTTACATAGTGATTCATCTTGGTTTGACTAGAAGCTTGAAGAACTTGCCATATGTCCAAACAGGCTAAACATGGTCATCCTGATTACAAAGTGGAATAACTTCTTCAGCATAACTCCTATCAGATTTTTCAACTTCATGAAAGACTCCCTACTGATTAATGGTTCTAAATCAAACTTCTTACATAGTGATTCATCCTGGTTTGATTAGAAGCTTGAAGAACTTGCTATATGTCCAAACAGGCTAAACATGGATATCCTGATTACAAAGTAGAATAATTTCTTCAACATAACTCCTATGAGATTTATTCAACATCTTGAAAGACTCCCCACTGATTAATGGTTCCAAATCAAGCTTCTTACATAGTGATTCATCCTGGTTTGATTAGAAGCTTCAAGAACTTGCCATATGTCCAAACATACTAAACATGGATATCTTCATTAGAAAGTGGAATATGTTCTTCAACATAAATCCTATGGGATATATTGAACTTCATGAAGACTCTTCACTAATTAATGGTTCAAAATCAAGCTTCTTACATAATGATTCATCCTTGTTTTATTAGAAGCTTGAAGAACTTGCCATATGTCCAAACATGCTTAACATGGACATCCTGATTACAAAGTGGAATAACTTCTTCAGCACAACTCCGATGAGATTTATTCAACTTCATGCAAGACTCCCTACTGATTAATGGTTCTAAATAAGGCTTCTTACATAGTCATTCATCCTGGTTTGATTAGAAGCTTCAAGAAACTGCCATATGTCCAAACAATACTAAACATGGATATCTTGCCTACAAAATGGAATATGTTCTTCAACATAAATCCTATGGGATATATTCAACTTCATAGAGACTCCCCACTGATTAACGGTTCCAAATCAAGCTTCTTACATAGTGATTCATCCTGGTTTGATAAGAAGCTTGAAGAACTTGCCATATGTCCAAACAGGCTAAACATGGATATCTTGATTACAAAGTGGAATAATTTCTTCAACATAACTCCTATGAGATTTATTCAACATCATGAAAGACTCCCCACTGATTAATGGTTACAAATCAAGCTTCTTACATTGTGATTCATCCTGGTTTGATTAGAAGCTTGAAGAACTTGCCATATGTCCAAACAAACTAAACATGGATATCCTGATTAGAAAGTGGAATAACTTCTTCAACATAACTCCTATGAGATTTATTCAACTTCATAAAAGACTCCCCACTGATTAATGGTTCCAAATTAAGCTTCTCACATAGTGATTCATCCTAGTTTGACTAGAAGCTTGAAGAACTTGCCATATGTCCAAACAGGCTAAACATGGACATCCTGATTACAAAGCAGAATAACTTCTTCAGCATAACTCCTATGAGATTTTAAGACTTCATGAAAGACTCCCTACTGATTAATGGTTCTGAATCAAACTTCTTACATAGTGATTCATCGTGGTTTGATTAGAAGCTTGAAGAACTTGCCTTATGTCCAAACAGGCTAAACATGGATATCCTGATTAGAAAGTGAAATAACTTCTTCAACATAACTCCTATGAGATTTATTCAACTTCATGACAGACTACCCACTGATTAATGTTTCTAAATTAAGTTTCTTACATAATGATTCATTATGGTTTGATTAGAAGCTTGAAGAACTAGCCGTATGTCCAAACAGGCTAAACATGGATATCCTGATTAGAAAGTTGAATAACTTCTTCAAAATAACTCCTATGAGATTTATTCAACTTCATGAAAGACTCCCCACTGGTTAATGATTCTAAATTAAGTTTCTCACATAGTGATTCATTCTGGTTTGATTATAAGCTTGAAGAACTAGCCATATGTCCAAATAGGCTAAATATGGATATCCTGAGTAGAAAGTTGAATAACTTCTTCAACATAACTCCTATGACATTTATTCAACTTCATGAAAGTATCCCCACTGATTAATGGTTCTAAATTAAGTTTCTTACATAGTGATTCATTCTGGTTTGATTAGAAGCTTGAAGAACTTGCTATATGTCCAAACAGGCTAAACATGGATATCCTGATTAGAAAGTGGAATAACGTCTTCAACATAAGTCCTATGAGATTTATTCAACTTCTTGAAACACTCCCCACTGATTAATGGTTCTAAATTAAGCCTTTTACATAGTGATTCATTCTGGTTTGATTAGAAGCTTGAAGAACTTGGCATATGTCCAAAAAGGCCAATATAGATATCCCGATTAGAAAGTGGAATAACTTCTTCAACATAACTCCTATGAGATTTATTCAACTTCATGAAAGACTCCCCACTGATTGATGGTTCCAAATTAAGCTTCTTACATAGTGATTTATTCTGGTTTGATTAGAAGCTTGAAGAACTTGCCATATGTCCAAACATGCCAAACATGAATATCCCGATTAGAAAGTGGAATAACTTCTTCAACATAACTCGTATGAGATTTATTGAACTTCATGAAAGACTCCCCACTGATTAATGGTTCTAAATTAAGCTTCTTACATAGTGATTCATTCTGGTTTGATTAGAAGCTTGAAGAACTTGCCATATGTCCAAACAGGCTAAATATGGATATCATGAGTAAAATGTCGAATAACTTCTTCAACATAACTCCTATGAGATTTATTCAACTTCATGAAAGAATCCCCACTGATTAGTGGTTCTAAATTAAGTTTCTTACATAGTGATTCTTCCTGGTTTGATGACAAGCTTGAAGAACTTGTGATATGTCCAAACAGGCTAAACATGGATATCCTGATTAGAAAGTGGAATAACTTCTTCGACATAACTCGTATGAGATTTATTCAACTTCATGAAAGAAAACCCACTGATTAATGGTTCCAAATCAAGCTTCTTACATAGTGATTCATCATGGTTTGATTAGACGCTTGAAGAACTTGCCATATGTCCAAACAGGCTAAACATGGATTTCCTTATTAGAAAGTGGAATAACTTCTTCAACTTAACTACTATGATATTTATTCAATTTCATGAAAGACTTCCCACTTATTAATGGTTCCAAATCAAGCTTCTTACATTGTGATTCATCCTGGTTTGATAAGCAGCATGAAGAACTTGCCATATGTCCAAACAGGCTAAACAT